>PVJA010047360.1:0-14667 GCA_004027025.1 Myocastor coypus
TTGTGTTGTAATGTTCTGTGTCGGTGCCAAAAGAAGCAACGAGGAGACCCAGTGAAGGTAGCTCAGAGGACTCACTGAGATCTGTCTCTCTTGAAGTGAGCCCAGAACTCTAGAAGCATCTCCTTTTTATTTAGGTCACACAATAGAAGATGTACAGGGAGGAGAGGGGATCACCGACGTCTTAAGTAAGGGTGGAGACATCAATCAGGATTAAGCTGTTACACCTTTTCTAGATCCTACTCTCCTAAGATCCCTAAGTAACTGATTACAACCCACCGTAAACCTTGTTTACTGTTCTTCGCTTCTTTAAGATGCTAGTCTCTAATCTCTACAAGGTTGAACCTGACATTTCTTTAAAAGCCGAGAAAAACAAAGTCCACTCTTTTATGTCCTGTACGACCCTTATGCCATTATGCCTTGCACAGAGATGCATTCTGTAAAACCAAGGTGAGCTTGGGGAATGCCAATGTTCTGTAAACGAGGACACATACATGGAGTACTGAGAATTTCCAAAACAAATAGACAAAAATGAGCTATTCTAACTCAACAGTATCATTTTTTATTTATCTGCTTTTAGGAAAGTTGTTTTGTTAAATTATTCAAGCTGAAGTTTCCCACCATTCTAAAAAAGCACACTGAATGGGACATTGAAAAACTACTGAATACTTTAAATGTGAAGTGCGAAGTAACATTCAAGCTCTACTGGATCTTCACTGCAAAGAGGGTAGAATCCCTGAGGTTAGCCCATCAGCATTGAAGAATTCTCACTTTAGCAAGCTGGAAAGGCCAGCCAGGTAGTGCAGCAGACTAAAGTCCCTGTTTAAGTAGAACGCAGCGGAGTGCCACGCTGGCCTTGCCCCTGGGGTGTGCTGGGACAGTGATTGAGACTGGGGTTGGTGGTGCGCATCTGTAATCTTCGCAACTGGCCGACTGCAAACAGGACTATGACTGTGAGTCTGATACACGTACTGAGATCCTGTATTCCCTGCAGACCCTGTACCAAATGCATTAAAACAGAAACAAACAACAGCAAGAACAACAAAAGCCAAGCTGTTAAAGGATGCTTTCCCATGGAACTCCATAAACTATTCACTGGTCTGCTCAGAAATATACCATTATCTCTCCTTAGCCATTAGGATGTGCAGTGAAGATGGTTCCTAAGAGAACTATTTTATATCATGTTTATTCTAATTTCTGAAGCATCTCTAGCTACTTACAATGGCATTATATAGAGAGAGACACATCATACAAAGTCCAGTGAGAGTTACTCTGAATTGCATATTTTAACAACTTTGTAACGAAGCTATGATATGTTAAATCAATGCAATGAGGAGATTTCAACATCTTTCCTCCCAAATTTATGTTATTATTTTAAAGGAATGCAAAACAGTTTAAAAAAGGAAGAGAATTACAAATGATACAAAAATTCATTAGACACAGTAACCGGAATTCAACAGTGGTTGTTGTGTTGAATGATGTTATCTTCAAATTAGTTGTTTAGGTTAGTAGATATAACTTTACCTGAAAAAATGATTAATAAAAAAAACAGAACAAAACACTAGCACAGAGAATGCAGCAAACTATCAAGACGATTATACATCACAACCAAGTGAGATTCATCCCAGGAATTCAGGGATGGTTCAATATACTGAAATCGTAAATACAATACATCACATCTACAGAGCCAAAGACAAAAACCACACGATGATCCCCGTAGATACAGAGAAGGTTTTTGACAAGCTCCCAATCTTTTATAACCGTGTTTATTTTAGCATTGAACCATACTCATCATGATTCAGCATGCGAATGATCACCCCTGCTAGTGGATATTCGGTTTGGTGAATTTTCTCCTCCAGTTCTGAAAAGAATGCCAATGATTTCACTGATGTTAAAATAAATCAATTGAAAACAACAGTTTTATTCGTTATTGCAGAGTAGCAAACGGTTCATAGTTCCTACACTGCACATGACTACTGCCTGGGGGTCATGATCTCCTTCAGTACCTCAACCAATTCCGGGTTTGATCTCTTCTGAAGATGTCCACACAGACCACTCTAGAAATATAAACGGCCGGCATCTGGGGCATCTCTCGGCCAATCTAGTTGACACACGAAAGCTTTGCCTTGCGCAGGAAAAAGCTACCAAGGGGTAGAGCAGGAAACATGATCCTTGGGGTATGTGGAAGGAGGAGCAGCCAGGCTTGGGGGTTCCTCAGAGCATGGTGGAACTTCTCCTACATATATGAAATATTCATAAAACCAGACTCTTCCTAGTGAATCTTTCTCCAAAGTTAGATTTCTATTCACTGCTCTCTATGAACCTTTTAAATTCCATGTTGCTGACTACGTCATGCTCTTCCCAAATTCATGTGAATGCATCTACCCTGAGGTACCTAGAGCCTCCTTTTTATGCTTCTCTTTCACGTTCTCACGCTAGTCACATCGCTCAATTACCTTATTCCTATGCTGACTGTATTTTCTTTAGCCAGAAGTCAGAGCTGGAGCTCTGCTGTCTGAGAGCATTTCATGAGCCCCAGCACACATGGAAGAGTTTCGATGGTGAATGTTTGACTGGGTTACTCTTCTCTCATTTTGGAGTCAAAGTACTAGACATCCAAATTAAAGAGGGAAAGGTTTATTTAGCTCCAAAGGTGTGGAGGTTTCAGGCTGTTGTCATGTGGCTCCAAGGCAGGGCGCTGTGGCTCAGTGGCAATTGTTCATGACAGTGGAAGGTACCAAAAGCACAAAGGTGAAGGTAATAGAGAACAGTGTTCTTCCCTCCCTGATATTGTATGCAGACTACGCACTTTACGGTGGACGTGGACGTAACACTCACCATCTCCCTGCTTTCCTCTTGCACAGGCTCAGTATAATTGCACGGTGAGGACCCTCGCCCCTGCTGAGTCACTTAAATTTCTAATCTTCTCAAGTTCCCCGAGTGAATGAACCATCAGTACATGCTAAGGTGTAATTATGTGTCCGAGGGCACGTGCTCTCCACCCTAGGATGTAGAATGCTGAGTCACTCGGTGAGGCTTCTAAGTTTCTCGACTTGACATGCTGTATCAAGCATTACAATGTTCCTATCTATCTAGTCTCTTGTGCTATAGAAGGAGACTTAATTTTCCTCATTTCTTTTTGTCTGAGCTACTCTTCTCTCATTGCTGGGACAAAATACCCAATGTCCAGTGCATACTTGGCTGGCTCCAAGGCAGAGTGGTACAGGACAGAGGGCAGCAGTTCCTGGCAGTGGAACAGTAACAATGGCCATAGGGAGAGAGAGTCTGTCTCTCTGTCTCATTTTTGTTACCTTCAGGCTATTAGCGCCAGGTTAGGTGTACCACTCATACCCACAATCCCAGCAGTACTAAGACCTAAAATCGCAGTGGATCACCCATAATGCCAGTGGACCTTGTGTTAATCTCACACTCTAGAAGTCCCTGCAGCATGAGTGCGTGAGGCTTTGGTGGGACAGCCAGACACAAACCACAACAGTTCTGCAACTCTATTTTTCTAGAAATGCTGATCTATGTCAGTTCGTGATAGTAACGTAGTCTTGCTTCCCACGCTGTCTTAATAAACTTGTAACATTGCCAGCCAAGTTAGACACTTATCTCTGCTATTTGCCTCTTCTGCTACTGCAAAATTTAGGGCTAGTTCATTTCCTTCCTTCCCAGACATGTAGATCCAAGGTACTGCAGGGCTGCGTAGTACCACTACCAAGCCTTGCCCGCCAGCATTGCGACGGCTAGAGAGGGACATATGTTCTCCCAAAGAGGTTTTGTTTCGGGGTCAGCCTCTGACCTGCTGAGGCTCTGTCTCCAGCAGATGTGCTGAGTGCTGATGGTGAGGAGCGAGGGGCCCTGTCTAGGCCGTCACGCCTTACCCGGAATGCCATTCTTGGTGGAAGCTGACCCAAGGCCAGGTTTGCTTTCAGCAGTGAGCGCTGACACTGGTGAAGCCCTTGCTCTTTTGGGGCAATCCAGGCATGCGGAAGGAGTTGATGGAGATACACTCAGTGGAGATTGCACTGAATTACAGTGAATTCTCATTTTAGATCACATTTTTAATATTTCTGTTTTTTTTTTTTTTGTTTTGCTTTCCAGTAGAGATTTTCTCCTCTTTCTATTCCTCCATCTCTCCTCCATCTCTTCCTCCTCCTCTTCCTCTTCCATCTCCTTCTTCTCCTCTTCCACCTGCTTCTTCTCTTCTTCCTCTTCTTCCTCCCCTTCCTTCTCCTCCTCCTCGTCCTCCTCTTCCTCCTACTTCTCCCCTCCTCTTCCTTTTACTCCTCTTCCTCTTCCTCCTTCTCTCCCTCCTCTTCCTCTTCCTCCATCTCTTCCTCCTTATCCCCGCCTCTTCCTCCTTTTCTCCCTCCTCTTGTTACTTCTCCACCTCCTCTTCCTCTTCCTCCTTTTCTCCCCCCTCTTCCTCCTTCTCCCCCTGCTCTTCCTCCTCTTCCTTTTTCTCCTCTTCCTCGTCTTTCTTGTTTGCCTACTTTGGGATGCTCTGTAGACAGAGTTATCTATTGGTAAATATGGAAGTGCTTTTATATACATAAATAGAATATTCAAAAGGGATTGAAAAAAGTCAGACACACAACACTTTTCATTAACGAATTCAAAATGGATGTATAGACCCTTCAAAACAAAATGAAGACCTCCCTAGTTATATCTGCCACATGTTTATAATATATTCATGCTATCTTTCTATATGTCCATATACTTATATATGTATATGCCTAGGATTTACAGTAAATATCTAGGAAATACGTATATTTTCCAAGTGAAAAGAATATTATAAAGCCGGGCGTGGTGGCATACGCCTGTAATCCCAGAGCTTGGGAGGCTGAGGCAGGAGGATAGGTGCGAGTTCGAGACCAGCCTGGGCTACAAAAGTGAGCTCAAGGCCAGCTTGAGCTGCATAGCGAGACCCTGTCTCAAAAAGACAAAAAAAAAAAAAAAAGAATATTATAATAGTAGTCTGTCCAGGTATTATGTTGAATTGCAAAAGTAAAATGTGAAGATGTTAATTGGATCTTTGCATACCTCTTCCTCCCTTTCTCAGGGAATGGATAATCTCCGGTTTTCCTCTTTAGTTCTGTGTCTCTAGGAGTCTGTGCAATTAAAAATATGGTCCTGAGACTAGTCCAAAAATAATATTTTTTCTCAAAAGAGAAAATGGTTCTATCTTCCTGAAGAATGCATATTCATTTCTTCCCTGTCAGCCAAGCCATAACCAAAGGAGTAGATGAGCCCAGGAGAAAAATTCGTGGTGGTAGTCAGAACTTGAAGAATTTAAAAATGACAAGGAGTCAATATCTTCTGGCACTATGGAGGAAGAAGAGATATCCGGATGCCAATAATAATATCGAATGTTCCTGCAACAGAAGAGTTACTGCAAAACTTTCTGGGCATGAACTGTTTTGTGCATAAACCTTTAGGGGCGAGCAAAATTCAATCCCGGTGTAATTCCTGAGGCTATGAAGCCTAAAATTTAGACATCACTGCGCTTTTCTAGAATCATTTACTGCATGACCTTTTCATAGCCTGGCAGTATCTGGAAGGAGACACCGGGAAATGAGTAGCCTCTTCCATTATTAACTCTACCTATCGCAAGAGAGTTAATGCTTTTGACAAAAGTTTAGAAGCCCGTGGTCAGGAAGCAAGCTCCTGCTGCCATTTGTGGAGTGGTGCAAAGCACTATGACTTTGTAAATCAACACAATGTGTTCCATGGGGTATTTCTGAGTGTGTGTGTGTGTGTGTGGTCTCAATATACAGCTCAGACTTGTAGTGATCCTCCTGATTTCTGCCTCCCGAGTGCTGGGATCACAGTGGTACGCTACCATGCTTGGACCCCATCACTGAATCAGCACATCCAAGGGTGAGGTTAGCATAACATGTGGTGCCAGGGATTGAACCGCGGTCCCTGTGCCTACCTAAGCAAGCGCTTAGTCCTCTGAGCTATGCCACCGGCTCTCACAACCTGATCTAATTACACCCATCAGTCCCACCGCACAGTGAAATTTTGACTTTAGCATGTCACGTCTGAGTCTGGGGCCTCTATCAATAGATATCAATAGATAACGTTATTGTAGTGCCTGGATTTTTATAAATATTTGATACAGGGATGTAGATTAATTGCTCTGTTTTTTTTTTTTTTTTTTTTTTTTTTTTTTTTTTTTTTTTTTTGTTAAGATTCACATAAATACAATTGCAGGTGGAAAATGTTTTTGTAAGGCACAGGAGCAAGCTGAGACCTGTGTAGTTGATCAAAGACAGGCTTTATTGTAACAAAAGGTGGGTACATTGACAAGGAGGCTTTTACAGGTACCCAGCCACACGCATGCTGCTATGAATCCGGGTCTGTTTTCCCGATGCCACAGTGGACTCAGGTACAGAACCGAAAGATAATGCGCCACCCACAGAGGGGTCTTGCTTTCCATTACTGGAGAAGATAGGCAGACCTGACATCTATCAGGCCTCGGTAAACAACTCGCTAGAGGTTGTTTGGAGTTGTGGATCAACACAAGGTTGAGTTTCTCTGCTCTTGACATAACAACAAGGACCGTGAAAATAGAAAATACTGTGTGAAACGTCAGAAAATACCTGTGGCTGGACATGAGTCCAGTTCAGAGACGCACAAAGCGGACTCTTGCTGACCAGATCTGCTTGTCCCATTAGAGAACAGCCACGGCCACTCGGAGATGAAATGCCGCGTTCTTCTCTTTCTCTCGGATTCATGCATATTTAAGTGTTTTGTTAAAATGTGCCATATCTTTTACTTAAGTTTCTTGGGTCGTTATTTAATAAACAGAAATGCTAGGTCTTCCTTCTGATCAAGAAGCGGGCCTGCGACGCAAAAGTGACAAAATGACTCAAGACAGATGACTTCTCTTCTCAAGACTGAAGAGGCTCCAGACCAATGTGCATCCAGACTGAAGCCAGCGAGCTGCGTGGGACTGTCATGACGTGTTAGTTGCTCTTCAATTCTTATAACAACAAAGCAGAGGAGATGACCTTATGGCAAAGAAAGCCGTGTTTTGGCTCACAGTCTTGCAGGGCCCTCTCCGTAGTGGGTGGGCCCTGTTTCTTTGGACTGCTGGCAAAACAACACTTCGTCATGGAAACACAACACCCTGGCTGTGGCACCTGGCAGAAGAAATTTCTCCGTTCATGGTAGCCAGTGCATGAAGGAAAGAGGATAAGACATCAGGACACACCGCCGGGTGACCCGAAAGCCCCCATGGGACACTGCTCTTGAAAGTTTTACTTGTCAGTATCTCTAAGGGCTGGAGACCTAGCCTTTTCCCACAGGCCCTTGCGGAATGTTCTGGATCTTAACCATAGCACCTCTCTTGCTGAGCTCTTTGCATTCGATATGCTTTTCTGAGCTTTGATTCCTGTTCACTGCCCAAGTATACCACTGCTTTGGTGATGCTTAGGGACCCAGGTTTACCCAGGAAAAAAAAAAAATTGCTTTTCTAGGGACACGCACCTGACCTTGGAAAGTCACTGCGGTCAATTTAATGCCAGCCACCTGGGCACAGAGCCGGGATGATTTTAGGGGAAATGCAGCTGCCACAGCTCTCTGGCTTTGCCATCCAGGGATTTTCTTCCCACTTGTAAGCCGAGGCATGGTCAGTCACGGAATGTGACCTTATTTCTCCCAAAAAGACCGTTGCTATCTTTATTTTCCACCTTTCTGCTTAGTGGCTCCTAGCAACGTTGACTTTGATTCACCCACAAGGACAAGCGTGCAGTTTGCAGCCATTGTTCTTTGCTTTTTCCAAGGCCCCAGCTGCTGGTTTCACGCGTGCAGCTGCTGGCTCGTGATCATCTTTAGTGGATAAAATGCAGGTTTCCCCTCCCAAGTAAATGAATCCGGGACAACACATAGTTATCTGCCTTTGTCTAAAGCCAACGGGTTGCTCACTGCTCCCATGTTTGTTGATTATCATTGAGACCTCTTCATTTCTAATTTTCTACATTGTTATTAATAGGCTGGTCTGGGGACCTTTTACGGATGACCCCCGATGGATCCTGAAGTCCTAATCACTGTTGCTCTCTCTTGGCAAGATAATAACCGTTATCCTCGTTCAGGATACATTTGGAGATACTGTGACTAGAGCTTATTTCGAGTCACTGAATAGCCTACTTGCAACATGAAAATAATACTAACAATTTAACTGACAAAAAAGTCTCGCGATGATATGGGTCACACTCTATTTTTATATTTGTACACATGAAGAGGAATGGCTTTTGTCTCCTCATCTACGGGGCATACAAAGTAGAATATTACCCAAGAGTATATGTGTTGTGAAAAGTAAAGATAACAATAAAGTGTCAGCTACAGCAACGCCTGGGTCATTATGTACTGACGGGATTGTTTGTCAAAGACGGATGCATTAGATAGCGCCCTCATTCACTGAAACCGATGACAGACTTGTGTTTGGCTGAGAGGCTGGATAGAGAGCTACCATCCTCCAGCCAACTTGCGGGGGGCAACCAAGCTGTGGAGCACCCAAACAGAACAGAGGTGCTAGAAGGGCAGATTTGCTTTCTCTGACCAGAGGCACCACCAGGCCCTGCACTGGGCGTCAGCGGTACTGGTTCTCAGCCTTTGGATGTGGATTTGCCGGTGCCAGCGCTCCTGTCTGCAGATGGGTGACGGTGGTTCTTTCAGACCTCCGTAGTGGCAGAAGCCAATTCCTGCGCTAAAGACACAGTTGTAGACACAAGGGAGGATATTCAGATTTATCTTCAGGTCTTCTCTGGAAGATCTGAGATCTGATTTTTTTTTTTTTTTTTTTTGTCTTTTTGAGACAAAGTCTCGCTATGCAGCTCAGGCTGGCCTTGAGCTCACTTTTGTAGCCCAGGCTGGTCGCGAACTCGCACTGATCCTCCTGCCTCAGTCTCCCAAGTGCTGGGATTACAGGCGTGCGCTACCACTCCCGGCTTGAGATCTGATTAGTGCTCTCCTACTTTCTATTGGAAAATCTCTGATGACATCTTACTGGGAGAAATCAGCATGTGTTGGTCTTCTTGTCACATTCGTGGTTAAGGAATGCCCGAGTGTCAGGGGTGAGCCGCAGTGGCCTGGTTATTCCACAATTAACCGACCCGGGGAAGCTTTGCCGGGATGCCATATAGATGCGTGGACACAGTGGAGCCCGCCGGCCAGCTCGCTTACTTTGGTGATCGTCCCACATGGTTCAATGAGCGGGACAGTCTCCCCTCTGTAACCGACTCCACGGGGACACTGCTTGCCGTGGAAACATTGCCTTGATGCTAGTGTTTGCAGTGGCTACCTCACTGCTGAAAACATGTCTCTACGGACCCAAGTGAGAATTTTCTGAAGTACTAAATGCCATAGAGCTAACGTATAATTTTGTGAAACTTAATTGGGGCATTCCCGAGGCCGACTCTTTGCAGCCACTCTCCTCCTTTAGGTGACCTTCTCCCCAAGGGGCACTCTCTCCAAATTACCCAGCATGCTCCTCCCCTGTGCATTTTGGGTTGCCATAGACACAGCCTGAAGCTTCTTTGTAACAGCAGAAGTGACAGGTTTTGTTGAAAAAGAGGACACATTTGATTAAGTTAAACTGATAAGCGTATTGTAGTAATTAGATAAGTAAAAAAATAATATTCAGAACTAAGTGGATTTTAAACATGGGCTCTTCGCTGTTAAACAAATCAGATATTTATCTACTGCCAATGAAAAGTTTATCAAAAAGGTACACTTGCCATTTCTTTTTCTTTCTTTCTTTTTTTATTTCTTTTTATTTTGACCCTATAAGAAGGAAAAGCTGGCCAAATAGCTCAGCAGATTAACACGCCTGCAAGCAGGCACACAGACCCAGTGTTCGATCCCCCGGGCCTGCTGTGCCCGCCCTGCCCACAGAGAATTGGTATGATGCTGCACACTTGGAGTCTCAGCTCTTGGGAGGCTGTAAGCTGTGGATTGCTACGAGTCCAGTCTAGTACTTACGGATGCATAGAGGAATAACGGCTACTTGACAATCCCAGTTCTGAAGTGTTCATAAGAGGACTGAAGATTACAAGCAGCAGGATTTGAAAGTCCCTGGGCATTCAGGTTCTTCCAGAAACACAAGCATCCAGAGGCAATTCTCCCGTCAGCTGAAGGAAAGATCTGCTTCCCATTTTCATTCTCTTCCTCTGGACCTGATGCCTGGGCCTCCTGGGCTTGTGCCAGAGTCCATGCCGGGCTCTTCCTCTGGCTTTAGGGTGCTCAGGATGACGGGGTTGCAGCTGGCTCCCAAGGAGCGCGCCACAGGCCAGCAGGGGCTGCGGTCTCAAGGTGGTGGAAGGCTGGGGCGGGGTGGAGACCAGAGTTGGGCCTCCAGGGTCCAGAACCTGGTGCCTCTTGACCCCTCTCTCCAGCCTGTCCACCTGCTCCCCAGCCTGGCCTACCCTTGCAGCCTTGAGTCCAATGTAGCAGTAAGACCCTGAACACCCTGTAGGCAGTTCTCTAAAAATAAAAAGTAAATAAATTAAAAAAATAAAAGCCTATAAGGAAGAAGAAATTGCTAAACGTTACATAGTCTGCAAGATAGTGTATAATTATGTGGGTACTTATGTTTCATATATAACTATAAGTACCCGACAATTAAATGTTATAAGTAAGTCATCTAATAAATAGTTGCCCATATAAGTGACCTAGATGTTATCCAGATAACAGATCTTGAAAGGGGAGAAATGTTTTTGTTATCACTTCTGAGGGATGGGGGTAGAGAGAAGAAACTATCACACCTAGTGGGAGAAAAACCAGCATCTGGTATGGTCTGGTCTGGTCTGGTTTAGTCTCTTATTCTTCTCATCTACTCTATCCTATTGTTTTAGATACAGGGTCACCGTAGGAGTTTGGACATAGTGATCCTTCTGTCTCAATCTCCTGAGTGCTGGGATTACAGGTATGCACCACCACAACCGGTTTGTTTGTTTGTTAATATACTTATTTTTATTTTGTATTGTAGGAAAGGTTCTACAGGGAGTTCAGAGTTTCACTAATAGATCAGACTCGTAGTGATCTGCCTGTTTACAGCCTCCCAAGAGGTGGGATGACAGGTGCGCACCGCCACGCCCGGTCTCAATCACTGTGTCAGTGCGCCCCGGGGGCGAGACCAGCATGGCAGATCTGGGGATCGAACCCCTGGCATCTGCTTGCGGTCACTTTAGTCTGCTGACCTCTTTGGCTGGCCCTCACACCTGGCTTAAAACAAGCTTCTTGATGTACATCTTCCAATGTGTGCGACAGTCTTTTCACTTTTCTCTATTACTAATATGAGGTTTCACAAACGAAGCTTCATAATTAGGAATATCTCGTTCTGATATTAGATACTCACTGTATAGTAAACACTACAAGCTTTACTGATGCTGCCTGCTTTAATTTTTGTAACATTTCTGTTAGGTACCTCCCATTATTCCAAAAAGAAAATGGGCATAATGTTAAGACTGGCAATTTTTATTCACATAAATAAAAAGTAAGGGGCCCGGCAGGATGGTTCAGTGGTCTAAAGTGCCTGCTTAGGAAAGCTTAGGCGACTGCAGGGACCGCGGTTCGATCCCCGGCACCACATGTTGCACCAGGCCTGCCCTCAGGGCAGGCTGAGCCGGTCGTGAAAATAAATAAACAAACAGGCAAAAGTTGTGAAACAAGAAAAATAAATAAATAAACTTCTATAAAAAAATATAAAAGTAAGACCACCACATTCAAAGTAGGATCTGCTTCCAGCCAAATGGCCATCTTTTTGGTGTAGTATGTAACCTCTGCGTAGGTTTTTAATTCATCTGAAACGAATACTGGTTTCACATTAGTGACCCATTTTGGATCAGTTCTTTGTTGCCGTCCTCATAACTGAAGTCAATAATTGCAAATGAATATAACCAGATAGGCTAGATATTTTTTTTTTCTTTTTTCTTTTCTTTGACATGAAATCTAAGTGTCCTAAAGTATTCTATGCCCCTGTCGGGAAGGTAAGTCTGTGTGGTAAGCGGAACAATGGCTGCCTAGTGACAACTGGTGCAGAGCATGGCCTGTATGTCCCTAAGGCTCGCATGTTGGTCCTGAAGGGTTGGTCTCCGACGCGCCAATGTCCAGAGGTGGGGCTTTGGCGAGAGACTGGACCAGCAGCTCGGACGGCATCTTGCAGTTATCCCTTTATGGACTGCTGGGAGGGGCTGGGAAGTCGGGCAGGGGCACCCCACTGGAGAGCGCAGGTGCCTGGAGCTCTATGCTTTTGCAGGACACCGTGGCTCACCTCATCTGTTTTCCTTTCTCCCAAACATCCAGCTTCCAAGCACCAGTAGAGAAGCAAAATGACCCAGGTACCTGACCCACAATTCCTTAGACCCTACAGATGGAAACATTATCATCCCATAAGGTGGTACTGGCTCTATGCTTCAAACCCCCAAAATGTCATAAAGCAAAAAATGATTCGCCAGAGAATCCTTAAAGGGACACCCACACCTTGCATCCCGTGAGCCTCGCCTGAGACTTCTAAGTGCCTGGGGTCGTACTTCTCGGATTGTCTCTGAGAGATAATCTTCACACCTTTTCTCAAAGTTCCATGACTAGGCAATTCGGAGCTAAGAAGCTAAGGATTTCCATGGCTGAAAAGCTGAGCAGCGCGATATGCCAAGTAAGACAGATTCAGTGCATGGGGAGCAAGGTTGCTCAGCAGGAAATAGGAATTTTTATAAAGTTCTCCAGGACACGGGCGTGCCCATCCTGCGGACAGACATAGCATGAGCCAGCGAGTCATCCACATTGCAAAGAGCATAAGATAGGTGTGCAGGACCCCCTGAGCAGTTCTCTTTGAAAGAAGAGCGACAGTCTCCATTTTGACTGAGCTTGACCCTATTCCCTTGTATTGAAATGTACAGAGCTGGCTAGGACTTCTCGTTATCCTCTCAATTGACCTTAAGCAGTGTGTATCGGTCTAGCCAAGGTGCTGGTGGTAATTTCTGAGGATGGCACGCGTGTTTGCCTGATAACCCACACCTGCCGCTCTTTAATATGAGCCAGCCTGAGACAGGACAAAGAGCCAGTACTCCACGCTGTTGGCTGGGATCCAGCGTCGAGATGGAGCCTATGACTTCTTGGGGCTTGAAAGATTACACGTCAGAGAGGAAGCCCCAGAACCCCAGAGTATTCGATGCTATCTCAGCAGCATCACACAAATTACTCCTCTCTGCCCATGGCAGGCCTCCTACCTAGCCCAGTTCACAGTGCTTACCTACTTTCCACAATTCTCAGCCATCTGTCCTTCACCCACTCCTCCTGTAGACTGAATAAAAGGCAGATGAGGCTCTGGGTCGGTCTCTTGTTTCCAGAAAGCCATCTTCTGGGCTGAATTTAGGGCCCCTGGGCTCCTCGTAACTATAAATGTGTTGCAGTTCTTTATTTTCACTGTGGGTAGCACTGGGAGTGGCACACTAGAATTAACTTGGTGAGATTGCACTAGCGTACTTTTGGGATTATCAATATAGAATTCTTGGACCGAGAAGAGGAGCAAGATGGGTCTCCTAGAGATACAGAGTATTCAGGTCCAAGTAAATGCCGACCACCCTTGTTCACCTTGCTGCTGGAGATCAAATGGGGTGTCTTCTTATTTAGGGCACACAGGATTAGCAGTATACAAGAAAGTTCCCTTAGGCATGAGGCTTTGGAAGCAAGCGTGCTACAGGCAGCACTGCTTTGACGAATACGGCTCTCATTAATTATAATAGGTGAGAAAGGACTAGGATAAGAGGAATCGGGGCAACCTTGAAGCATTCCGTGAAGAAATACAGTCTTAGCTCTCCTCGGATGGGCAGTGCTGATTAAAAATTATGATTTTCCGTGCAGGAGCATGGGTGACTTCTACGCCTTAGCAAGTAGAAACAGAAAGCACAGGAAGACGACGGATGATAATTGAGAGTCTTGTTTTCCTGTGGCTGAGTTACGGAACTGCCACGACTGGCATTTTGCCAACGGTATCATCCTTTCCAGGCCCGGGCACCACGGGGCCATGGCCACCGCGCTCCCCGGCTGCTGCCAATGGGATGCCAGCAGCGGCCTTCTGCCAGTCGTCCTGGCAACCAGCAAAGGCTCCTTGCGCTGCTAAGCGGTTTCTGGAGAGGAAAATGCCTCTGCGCGCCGAGCACGGCTGTCGGGTCTGTGCTGAGAGTCTGAGCCGCAAGCTGGCCAGAGCCTGCCGCGCTCAGAGTTCACCACGTCTAGGTCTCGTTCCCTGTACCTCCAGTGTGGGGGCTACGTGAGATTTCCGTGACTATAACAAGTACTTAGGGAAATCATCTTATGAAGAGAAAAGGTTTATTTACCTGCAATCACGCAGGGTTCAATCAGTGACTGAGGACGCCGTGACTCCTGGCCCCTATAGGAACACACCGTGAACAGCTTCTCTGGCAGGCAACGGGGTGTCTCACTGCATGGCTAGGGTGCAAAGTAGAGAACAGATCAAGTGCTACCATGGCGATGAGACACAAGGTCCCCAGTGAGCGAGGCCTTCTCTACAATTCCCTTACCGTAAAAACCTCACCGCAGCCCAGAAGTGCTACTGTAGGATCTAAGTATTCGTTTATACAAACCTACAAGTCACCCATCTGTCCTCAAAAGCCAGATTATTGGGCTGCGGGGGGGGGG
>PVJA010047361.1:0-14682 GCA_004027025.1 Myocastor coypus
TTTTTTTTTTTTTTTTTTTTTTTTTTTTTTTTTTTTTTTTTTTTTTTTTTTTTGTCTTTTTTTGAGACAGGGTCTCACTATGCAGCTCAGGCTGGCCTTGGGCTCACTTTTGTAGCCCAGGCTGGTCTCGAACTTGCACTGATCCTTCTGCCTCAGCCTCCCAAGTGCTGGGATTACAGGCATGTGCCACCATACACAGCTTTATTTTGGGTTTTTGAGGCAAGTGTCTCATTATGTAGTTCAGGGTGGACTTGACCAGCATGATGGCACATTCCTGTAATCTCAAAGGGCTAGCAAGGCTGGAAGCAAGAGGATCACTATGAGTTAAGCTGCATACTGAGACCCTGTACCAAATATGTTAAAAAAAAAAAGAAGCCGGGCGTGGTGGCTCACGCCTGTAATCCCAGCACTTGGGAGGCTGAGGCAGGAGGATCGTTGTGAGTTCGAGACCAGCCTGGGCTACAAAAGTGAGCTCAAAGCCAGCCTGAGCTGCACAGTGAGACCCTGTCTCAAAAAGACAAAAAAAAAAAAAAAAAGAAAAGAAAAGAAAAAAGTAGATTCATATGTATTTAACGTAGTACACAACTGTGATCTTTTTTTATCTGGTACATAGATGACATTTATTGATTTTAGTGTGTATTTATTGTAAGTCTTAGTTTTATATTCATTTCTGAATTTGCCTAGCTCATAAGCTAAAGCTCATCACAAGTGTGCACATATCTGGGAGAGCCAAACACTGCGCGGTTTTGGGCCACTGTGGTTCCAGGTATCCTCTGTGGGCTGGGACTTGCCCCCTGTGGGTACATTCTTGAATTGAGAAGAGATGCAGCCAACATTGTATGAGGCCAAGCAGACAGCCAGTCACCTCTGCACTGGGCCAGTGGTCACACAGTTGGGCAGTGCCTGGCCTAGCCAGGTCCATCTCCAGTGGGGCTTGGCAGGCCCCCCTTACCCTGCACCTCCCATTCACCCTGTGAGGGTGGTTCTCCCACCTGATGGCAGAAAGTGAGGCCTGCTAGGAAGTGTGGGTATGGGTGCTGTGATTACTGCTGTGTGCGTGAGTTGCACCTGGCTTTGGGCCCCAAGAGCCCCCCTGGTGGGCAGAGCCTTTGTGGTAATATCTGTTAACTCTGGGCCCAGACTCCAATACTGTGTCCACACCCTTCAGATGGGTGAATCCCAGTGCCCAGTGGGAATGTCCTTCTCACCAGCCCAAGACCCCACTTGCCCATGTCTCCCCAGAGCGGCAGCCTACAGCAAGCTGGGGAACTACACGGGCGCTGTGCAGGATTGCGAGCGCGCCATCTGCATTGACCCAGCCTACAGCAAGGCCTACGGCCGCATGGGGTGAGTGACATAAAGGCTCTGGGTGCGGGCATCTCGCCCTGCTCTGAGCAGGAGCCTACGTAGATGGCTCAGAGCATCCGGAAGTCTGTCCTGTGCTCAGCATCCTGTTTGTCACAAATGGTGGCTATAGGGCACGTCGATGATGGCCGGCTACCAAGGTTCCCAGAGAAGGCTGGGGTACCAGAGTGTACCTCTGTCCCCAGGGCTGGACAAGCCACCCCAACTGAGTTCCCAGCCGGGGGCCCCATCCTCTCTGACTCCAGCCTCATGCTGAGTCTCAGGAGTGGCATTTGGTCCCCTCTGCCAAGGAGACTAAGGTGTGGCCCAGGGGCTCCTCACAAGTAGCAGGAGACTCTGTTCTTCCAAGGTCCAAGGGTTTAGGAGCTCTGTGCTGGGTGTGTGCTGAGCCCAGCTCTGCCGTCTCTGTGCCTCACTTGGGCTTTGGGGGTGCCTGGCGTGTGTTCATGGGCTCCAGTGTTCCCGCCCAGCTGAGTACTGCAAAGGCTCGCTGTCCTTGTGGAGAAAGTGGCTGTGATGCGACAACACTTGAGAGTGGGGATCAGTTGCTGCATCGCCTTGGGTCCAGGGCCTCAGGAGGGTCAAGCAAAGGTGACTCCATTGCTGCATGCTCCCCCCAGCCTGGCGCTGTCCAGCCTGAACAAGCACGCGGAGGCTGTGGCCTACTACAAGAAGGCTCTGGAGCTGGACCCCGACAACGAGACCTACAAGTCCAACCTCAAGATAGCAGAGCTGAAGCTCCGAGAGGCCCCCAGCCCTGTGAGTCCTGCGAGTCCTGCAGGGATAAGGGGTACAGGTGGGCACCCTAAGGCTCCAGGGCTCATTGCTATTAAGAGTGTTAGGACACAGATGTGGTGTCTGCCTGTCATCCCAGTGCTCAGTGAGGCTGTGACAGGAGAGTTACATACTCCAGCCCAGCCTGAGAACTTACCAACTTGGTAAGACCCTGTCTCAAAATGAAGAAGGCTGGGGGTATTCAGTGGAGAGGCCCTGAATTTACTCCTTGTACTGGAAAAGGAATAAAAAAAGACCTATAGACAGGAAGGCAGAGGCAGAGTTCATGCCTGGATCACCCCATATCTATGTAAGCCAAGCAGGCACCCAGGGGCTTGTGCTTATGCTGGAATGGTTGCTGGAGGTAGAGGCAGGGGGCTGTGGGCACGGGCAGGTGGGCAGCGCCTCAGCATGGGAGCCTGCAGGGATAGTTTGTCCAGTAGCATCTGGGCACGAGGTCACCATGGGCACTGATGTGCCCCAGGATAGGCTCTTCCTGCAGGGCCAGCCTGGCCCCACGCTGCGAACATCTGAACACCACAAAGCGCAGCCACCAACAGGCCATGTGGGTCGGAGCTCCTGGTGCGGTGGTGGCTCTTGTCCCTTGGAGGATGGGACGTTGTGCACTCTGGGCCTGTTATCCCTTGGGTCCTGGGCCTGAGCACGCTAGGGCTGCGTCTGGGTGTGACTAACTGGTGCTTTTCTCATCCCTAGACTGGCGGTGTGGGCAGCTTTGACATCGCTGGCCTGCTGAACAACCCAAGCTTCATAAACATGGTAATGCCCTCACCTCTGTGCCCACAGTGTCCCCACCCCTCCTGCCCATGTGCCAGTGTCCCTGGGTGCTGGGTCTCCCTGGTCAAGCAGTCCAGGACAGTTAATCCGTGTCCCTAGCACAGTTCCTCTTGGCAGTGTGACATGGTGACAGACACACCTCTGTGGTGTCTCCCAGGTTCAGAGTTAACACAGGGCCCAGGTTCCTGATGCCGTCCTCTAGGACAGCATCCGCATGCAAGGACAGCATCTCGTGACACCAGCCTCTTGCTGGGACCCTCACAGGGCTGGGCACCGCACACTCATCCACTTCCTGGGTGTTCTCAGCCTCCCTAGTGTGGAGTCCCGAGGCTGCCCTGGGGTGTCACCCAGCACTGGCCCCTCACACACCTCTCAGCAGCACAGCAGTGAGCCCTGACCACTGGCTTCAGCCATCTAGGACTGGCAGGTCATGGCTACCTGGGGATTATTTTATGGGCAGCAGCTATGTCCACCTGGATGCTATGCTCAGCAGCCACCCTTGCCCTGGAGGAGTTGTGCTGGGCAGCTGGACCACAGCGTGCAGCTGACAGGGCAGGCCACGTCTTGCCCTTCATGAGAACTGCAGGGCAGAGGCTCAGCGCATCTTAACTGTGGCTGCCTGGAGTCCATCCTATCAGGCGTGGTGATGTACTCCTATAAGTGTAGTGCTTGCAACACTGATCCAAGAGGATCAGTGCAAATTTGAGGCCAGTGGGCTACATGGCCTGACCCTGTCTCAAAAAGTCATAAAAACCAGTCCTAAGAAAATAATGCCAGAGCCGGGCGTGGTGGCGCACGCCTGTAATCCCAGCACTCGGGAGGCTGAGGCAGGAGGATTGATGCGAGTTCGAGACCAGCCTGGGCTACAAAAGTGAGCTCAGGACCAGCCTCAACTGCATAGCGAGACCCTGTCTCAAAAAGACAAAAGAAAATAATGCCAGGAGGGAAAGGGAGCAGACGCAGATGCCCAGGAGGCGTTCTCTATGGGCGGTAGAACCACACCAGTTCCCCAGCTGCCTGGAATTGAACAGTGGTGGCAGCAAAGGACAGATGGGCACAGCCCAGAGGAACCCAAGCTACTGGTGAGAAACACATATGGGGCTTCAGTCTGTCTAAAGAGCCAGGGCAGGGCAGGGCAGAAGCTGTCACACTCAGGAAGCGCAGCTCATGAGCAGAGGGGACAGAACATAGGGTAAAGGCTTCCAAAGGCCAGGCCTGTGTGCAGGTGAGCACCCTGGAAGGGGGACAGGCTTTAGCTGGGCAGGTGTGGTGGTGCGTGCCTGTCGCCCAACACTTTGGAAGGCTGAAGCAGGAGGATCCCAAGTTCTAGCCTAGCCCAGGCAATTTAGTGAATCTATCAAAATTAAAAGAGCTGGGGCTGTAGCTCAGTGGACAGTGTCCTTGCGTTCCAGCTCCAGTGCCACCAGAGGAGAGCAAAGCTTTATTTATTTTTAAAGAATTTATTTATTTATTTGTTTATTTATTTATTTATTTTCTTATTTCAGAACTTTTATTTATTTATTTTTATGGCCGGCTCAGCCTGCCCTGAGGGCAGGGCTGGCACAGCATGTGGTGCTGGGGATCAAACCACGGTCCCTGCAGCCACCTAAGCTTTCCTAAGCAGGCGCTTTAGACCACTGAGCCATCCTGCTGGGCCCCCAAGGAGAGCAAAGCTTTAAAGAGAGCGTGTTGGGGCGATGCTTTGGGTGACAGACATGTTCTTTTTTTTTTTCAGGCGTCAAGTATTATGAACAGCCCCCAACTCCAGCAGCTGTAAGTGACACAGTACAGTCCCTTTGTGTTTGCTTATGGTTTCTTACCTAGCAAAATGGGCATAACATTAAAAGTATATATAGTTTTGAGCTATTTTAAAGAGCACAAGGCCAGTGAGATAGTTCGGTGCACTAAGTGCCTACTTAGACAAGCACAGAGCCTGAGGCTTGATCCTTGGCACCACATGCCACGCTGGCCTGCCCCTGGGCATGCTGAGTGGTGGCGTACGCCTGTAATTCCAGTGCTAGGGATGCTGAAAACAGGAGGATCACTGCAAGTCTGAACTGCGTAGTGAGATCTTGTGCCAGCTACATAAAAAAGAAAGAAAAAAACAAAAAACAAAAACACACACACACACAGGGGGCCTGGTAGGATGGCTCAGTGGTCTAAATCCCCTGCTTGGGAAAGCTTGGGCGACTTCAGGGACCACGGTTCGATCCCCGGCACCACATGCTGCGCCAGCCCTGCCTCAGGGCAGGTTGAGCCGGCCATAAAAATGAGTGAATAAACAAATAAAGGTTCTGAAATAAGAATAAATAAATAATTAAAAAAAAAACCAAAAAAAACACAGCTTGCTGGGCATGGTCATGCATACCTGTGAGAGTCTGAGGCAGGAGGATCTTGGTGAGTTTCAGACCAGCCTGGGCTACCCAGTGAGTTCCTGGTGACCCTGAATTGTACAGTGAGACTTTCACAAAAAGGAAAAGGAAAAGTACAACTTGATAATATTAGCACATTCATAGTGTCGCACATTCAACTTCCCTGTGTGATTTGAAAACATCCTATGCCGGGCATAGTGGCGCATGCCTGTAATCCCAGCACTCAGGAGGCTGAGGCAGGAGGATTGGTGCGAGTTCAAGACCAGCCTGGGCTACAGAAGTAAGCTCAAAGCCAGCCTGAACTGCATAGTGAGACCCTGTCTCAAAAAGACAAAAAAAAGGAAAACATCCTATGTCCAAAGACAGCCCCATCCCTCCCTCTGAGCAGTCACCCACACCCTCCCCAGTCCCAGCACCCACAATGCATTTCCTGGCTCTGGATTTGCCTGTCTTGGGCATTTCCTGTCCATGGAGCCCATGTTGTGTGTCCTCTGTGCCTGGTGTCTCACTGAGCACAGGGTGCTCAAGGTCTATCCTGTTGTGGCGAGTGTGCTACTAGTGTCATTGGGACACAAGCACATTGGGACATTTTTGAGTCCCTGTCTTTAGTGCTCCTGGGTACCTACCTAGTAGTGTCGCCAGATCTCATGCAGACTGGCCAAGGACCCACTGGCTGCCTTCATGATCCAGTCATAAACAGCTCAGCCACACCACAGGGCACCATCCTGGCCTCTGCTTCATGCTTGTGATCCTGGTCTTGGCAATCACAGATGTCACCTAGTGTCCCCTGGGGCCAGTACTGCCTTGTCTGAGACCCAGTCTTCAGGGAACATTGATGAAGCCACAAGGTCTGGGGAGGTAGCCACAGAATGTCTCCTCAATGGCCAGTAGCTGAGAGGCACCCTCTGGGCTATGTTGGGTGCTGGGTGCTAGGTGTGACAGCTGAGTTAAGGCTGTCCATGACTCGTGCCTGGTTCTTCCTACAGCATGTCCGGGATGATTTCAGGCAGCCACAACCCTTTGGGGACCCCTGGCACCAGCCCTTCACAGAACGACCTGACCAGCCTCATCCAGGCGTGAGTGGGGCCACCCAGGGTAGGGAGTGCAGGTGTGTGGGATGGGATGGCGCAGGACTTGTCCCAGCTGTCCTAGGGACCCAGCCCAGCCTATTTGGGTGCCACCCTGGAGGGCAGAAGATATGGGGGGCTATAGCTACAAGCTGAGCTGTCCACAGGGGCCAGCAGTTCGCACAGCACATGCAGCTGCAGAACCCTGAGTTCATTGAGCAGCTACGCAGCCAGATGCGCAGCCGGACCCCCAGCGCCAGCAACGATGAGCAGCAGGAGTGACGGGCAGGTGAGCCTGTCAGCAGGACAGGGACAGTGTGAGGGTGGGGGCAGAGTGTCATGCTCCCTGGCACAGGCGCTGGCCAAGTGCACTGCTCTGCATGCGGATTGCCAGGGCCACCGGATGAGGGTGGGAGTTGGAGTGGGGGACACGACAGGGCAACGCTGCCTCCTGTGACCTGTGTCCTGCTGCACTGTGAGGAACACTCCCTTGTCTTGTCAGAGAGCAGGAGTCCCCTTCATGATTCCTTAAGTTGTCCCAGTGGTCCTGGTTGGTGTGGCTTACAGTCCCTGGGGTGTCCCAAGCTCAGTGTCCTGTTTTCATCAAGTGCCCAGGCTTCCGGGTGGGGTCCTTGTTCTGTGCTGATGGGACCTCTTTGCATTTTGTTGTCTATACACACAACACCTTTAATTTTTTGACCATGACTATTTGATTGATTGATTCATTGATTGTCTTTTTGAGACAGGGTCTCACTATGCAGTTCAGACTGACCTTTAGCTCACTTTTATAGCCTAGGCTGGTCTTGAACTCGCACTGATCCTCCTGCCTCAGCCTCCTAAGTTCTGGGATTACAGGCATAACATGATTATTTTAGAAAAACTGTTTTTTTAAGAATTTTTTATTTTACTTATTATTTTTATTCTTGTTTCAGAACCTTTGTTTCTTTATTCACTCATTTTTATGGCCAGCTCAGCCTGCCCCAAGGGCAGGGCTGGCGCGGCATGTGGTGTCAGGGATCGAACTGTGGTCCCTGAAGCCGCCCAAGCTTCCCCAAGCAGGTGCTTTAGACCCCTGAGCCATCCTGCTGGACCCTAGAAAAACTTTAAAAAGCATTAAGAGCAGCCTTACTGTTTGTATTTAGAGTAAATTATGCTAACATTTTGGGTACTTTTTCCTCTATTTTTGTTTTTGGTGCTGAGAGAACACAGGGCTGTGCATATGCTAAGCAAGGATTCACCACTGAGCCACACCTCGGCCTCCTCTTTTTACTTTTTTAATAAGTTTTTTTTTTTTGCCTTTTTTCTTCTGCAGTACTGGAGATCAAACTTGGGCCCTTGTGTTGCCAGGCAGGTGCTTATGCTGCTGAGCTATTTCCCTGTCCTTTGTTCTGCTTTTTTGAGGCAGGATCTTGCTGTGCAGCCCAGGCCAGCCTTGTACTTGTGGTGATCTCCTGCTGTGACCTCTCACGTGCCGAGGTAACAAGTGTGCACCGCTGTGCCTGGCTCCAGGAGCTTTTATACAGACGAGTACTTGAGTCAGGAGCCAAGCACAGCAGCAGGCATCTGTTGTCCCAGCCCTCTGGGAAGTTGAGAAAGGAACATTGGGAGTTGGAACCCAGCCTGGCATCATAGTGACCTAGAAGTAGGCATGGCTGGGGACAGAGCTCAGCACGAAGGCCCTGGGTTCATTCGCCCGCTCTGTGAGGCAGACAGCTCGGTTGTGACCAGTTCTCTAGCCACTGTGGCTGTACGCACGCATGCCAGTGTCAGGCTGATGGAACATCCCAAGTAACGGCCCCATCCTGTCTGTGCTGCTGCAGCAGCTGCAGCTCCCAGGCTGCCATTAGATACTCGCCTGGAGCATGATGGGCCGCATCAGGGTTTTGGTAGTTGTGTGTGTGTTGTGTTTGTTTATAGGCCTGGGATGCTGGGCCAGCGCTCACCACTGCATGCGGATTGCCAGGGCCACCGGATGAGGGTGGGAGTTGGAGTGGGGGACACGACAGGGCAATGCTGCCACTCTGGTTCTGGGGGCTGAATCCAGAGCCTTCAGCTGAGCTCGCCCCTGGGACAGGGTTCTTCTCCCCACATTGCTCAGTTGCACAGGTTGGGCTCAAACGCTTCCACCCTCTTGCCTCAGCCCCACAGTGCTGTGATGACAGGAGGGCACCAGAGCCCTGCCTCTGTTGTGGGCTATACAGTGGCTTTCCTGGCCACTGTAGCCCTGTCCTATCTGGGGCATGGGCCTCACATCCATTCTCAGTCCTGCTTGCTCACCTGTTTCTCCCTTAGCCTCGCCAGTGCCATCCCGTCCTCCCGGCTGACAGGAGCTTTGCCGTGTTTTGCTGTTTTCTCCCATTTGGCTGCTCGGAGAAACAGACAGTGAAGTCGGGCCGCACGTTAGGATGGACCCTGCTGCCCCTGTCCTCCTGCCCCTTTGTCCCTCCATGGCCCAAACCCCTTCTGAGGAAACAGCCAGCAGCCCAGTGCCGACCAGCAGCAACTTTCTTCCTGGCTCTGAGGGCCCTGCAGTCACTGAGCTGGGCCCCCTGTAGTCCCTGCCACCCTTTGATCTGTCCTGAAGGACTTTGACAGCCACCCTGACCTCATGTTCTGGGGCAAGCTCACTGCCAACCCCAGCCTGGGTGCCCAGCCCTGGACCTCACATGCCCCACCTGAGGGCTTTGAGCTGCAGCGCCTGATGCAACTCCTGCCTGGGGTGCCCTGAGCCCAGCGTGTGGACAGGCACACTCCCTGCAGTCCTGCTCCTGCAGTCCTCACAGCCAGCAGCTCAGCGCAGCCTCTGTCTAGCCTGTGCGGAGGGACTGTCCTGGCTCTTCTGTGTCCCCTCCTGTCTGCTGCAGGTGGAGACCCAAGGGGCACCCCCCCTTTGGCTCACAGCATGGGAGCTGCTTCTAGGACAGCTACTGGGAAGTGTGGCCCTCGAAGACATGCCTGTGACCTCGCTTGGCTCTGGTGCCACCAGGCCAGACGGTTCTGAGGCAGGATCTCGGCTGGATGGGAGGTAGCTGCGATGTGTATCATAGGAAGTGGTGACCGTCACCGCAGCCCTCACCATCTGGATGTGGCAAGTCTGTCACATATGCTGAAACTGTGGGGAATAAACAGACCTGGTGACCTCTTGGCTCTTGTTGACCTCTGGGCACTGTGAACCTCGTTACAGCTCCACACCCCACATACCCCCCATCAGTGACCATGGGGACCTCTGACCAGTTTGCCCCCATGAGCACTTAGGCCCCGTCCCTGATGGTGGCCTCGACTTGAGAAAGGTTGCTCTCTGACCTGTGGGTGTGCATGCCCTGTCTTGCAGTCCAAGGAGTGCCCCTGACAGCAGTAGTGGGTGCCAAGAGCAGCCCTCTGGGCTGCAAGGTACCCTAGAACCTGGCAGCCTAGCGGGGTGGCCTCAGCCCAGGAAGGTGTGCATCATGGCTCATCAGCGCAGAGAGCCTCACATGCTGGGGATTTGAGGTTCAGCTGTCACCTGCTGTCAGCTCCCACAGGAGGAATGCGGGCAGCACCGCTGACTGGGGGCCTCTGCACAGAAAGCACCCCTCAGGCTCCAGTGCCCACAGTGCCCAGGTGGAAGAGCCCACAAGACCCCTGTACCCATGGAGGACACACGGGTTGTTGGCACATACACATGGGAAACAGTCTACTTGGGTGCTGACGTGCACACATGGTGCACCCCCAGCCTTGCCTGTCCTCCCCCGTCCCAAACTCCCTGACACTTCCAGTGTCATCCCTGAGCCTGAGGCTGTGCACTGGACAGGAAGCTGTCGTAGATGGTCACTGCGTGGTCCCATGCAAGCTGGAGGTAGGGTTACTTCTGAGTATTGCTGTCAGAAGGAAAAACTAGCAATTCAGTGTGGATTTAGTATAAGTCATGACTTGAGCTCCCAGAAGTGAGTGAGCCCTGTGAGGCAGCGATTGCTGCCTTAAGTTGGATGTTGAAGGCTCGGGGGGGGGGGGGGGTGTCCCCAGGCAGCAGTGCCAACAGATTACCTGTGAAGGAACAAGTTGCAGATTGTGTCTTTCAAGAACCAGCTTGGGCCACCTTGCATCCCCGGGCACAATTGCCAGTGTCTGGGAACCTGTGGGATGTCACTTGGGTGGCCTGGCAGGTAGCAATGGACAGATGCCAGGGACACCGTCTGCACCTGCAGTGCCCAAGATGCCCACCCCAGAATACAATCTCCAGTGCCCAGGCTGAAAGCCGCTTCCTGATGTGTCACAGCACAGATAAGTGTGCCAGCCTCTTTGCCCCCAGCAAAAATGATTTGTTCTTCAGGCCTGCAGTGTCTTTGTTGCAATGACAGTCCACACCAAAGTGAGCCACTTGAACACCCAAAGTTAAGTGGATTTGCCCACCCTGCTCCTGAAACTTGCAGAATTTAATTGTGCTGAGTGTGGTGGCGCATGCCTGTAATCCCAGCCTTCAGGAGGCTGAGCTAGCCTGGGCTACACACCAAGATCTTGTCTCAAAAAGCAAAGCAGACAAATCTATTGCAAAAGCCAAGAGGTTGGGTGTGGGTGCTCGTGACCAGGAGCTGGAAAGGCTATTGGTCAGCCAGCAGGGGACTCGCCCTACCCCTGGGTCTCCAGGACAGCTTCAGGTCTGGTGGATGGAGGCGTAGCTGATCAGAACCCACCTGGGCTTCTTTGATCTTAGAGCAGCCGCTGTGCCTGCAGGCTGGCACGGAGCTCTCAGAACTGGTTTTTCAGGGTTCACAGAACAAAGCAGGGCACGCAGAGCTGACCACTCAGTGGCACTCCAGCCTGACCTGCCTCATCCTTCAGTGGTGCTTACTCTTACTGCGACAGGAACATCTACAGGCAAGCTCGGGTGGTGCAGGGGACACTGATGCTGCTGTGAACCCCACACAGTTCAGCTGTGGCTTCCGCCAATTCTATGTGAGCTCTATTAGCTCCACCTAACACACCCTGCGTTAGTGCTCCTGGGACCAGGCTGTCAATGCAAAGCTCCCAGGGAAGCTTCACCCAAACTATTTCCCACCTGGAACTGGCAGAGGTTTTTTTTGTTGTTTGTTTTGTTTTTTTCAGACAGGGCTATTTATTGTGAGGCAGTTGGCAGCAGTCTAGGCGTAGTACTGCAGGTTGGCTTTCTTCTTGGCCTGCACCTCCAGGATGCCCTCCATATAGTCCTCGTGGGTCAGCTCCGTGGCGCCCCTGCACAGGGCGATCATGCCCACCTCCACACACACGGCCTTGCACTGGGCCCCGTTGAAGTCATCCGTGCAGCGGGCTAGCTCCTCGTTCACATCCGGGCTGACATTCATCTTCTGAGAGTGGATCTGCATGATCCGGGCCCGGGCCTCTTCGTTGGGCATCGGGAACTCTATCTTTCGGTCTAGGCAGCCTGAGCAGAGCAGGGCAAGGTCCAGGATATCCACCCTATTGGTGGCCACGATCACCTTGACTTTGGTGTTGGGCTGGAAGCCGTCCAGCTGGTTCAGGAGCTCTAGCATGGTCCTCTGCACTTCCCGGTCCCCAACCTTCTCACTGTCAAAGTGCTTGGTGCCGATGGCATCTAGCTCATCAATGAAGATGATTGACGGCACTTTCTCCTTGGCCAGTGCGAAGGTGTCCCGGACCAGCTTGGCCCCATCCCCAATGAACATCTGTACCAGCTGGGGCCCGGCCAGCTTCAGGAAGGTGGCCTTGGTCTGCACCGCACAGGCCCGGGCCAGCAGTGTCTTCCCAGTCCCCGGTGGCCCATACATCAGCACCCCCTTTGGAGGCTGGATCCTCAAGTTCTCGAACTTCTCCTTGTGGTTCATTGGCAAGACGATGGCCTCCACCAGCTCCTGAATCTGCTTGTCCAGGCCACCGATGTCTCTGTACTGCTCTGTAGGCCTCTCATCCACCTCCATGGCCTTCGTGCTCAAGTCATACTCTGTAGGCAGGGTCTCCAGGATCAGGTAGGAATCTTTGTTCACACCCACCAGGTCTCCTGGCTTCAGCTTCTCAGCATCCACCAACCCAATCACAGGCAGGAAGTACGTCTGGCGCGTGGAGGTTTTGATGACCGCACACCTGCCCTTCCTCTGAGAGTCCAGGTCAATGTTGGCACCATCTTCCTCTTGGTCATTGGGGTCAACATCCAGCAGCTCAAAGATGTTGGAGACGAGATACGGCAGCATCTTGTTCACTTTGATTTTCTCACTGTTCTCCTTGATCTTGTCTTTCATGGCTTGAAGTTCATGGGTAACTCACAACACTTCGCTTTTCATTATCTTGATCTCGCTGTCCAGCAGCCGTGTGTGCTGGATGATCTCCTCTGTGGACATCTTGAGCACCTCCTCCCCAATTCCATCTTGCCCGAATCCGCGATGAAGAAGTAAGGATTCCTGCCTTCTTCTGAGGGACCCAATTCCTGGCAGAGTTTTTTGGTTTGTTTTTAAATATATTTAGTACAGGGTCTCACTCTGAAGGTCAGACTTGCAGCGATTCTTTTTAGACGAGGTCTCACAGTGCATTCATTACTGGCCTTGAGCTCCTTTTGTAGCCCAGGCTGGTCTCACACTCAAAATGATTTTCCTGCCTCAGCCTCTAGAGTGCTGGGATTATAGGTGTGCACTATCACACCTGGCTATTTTACTTTTTTTTTTCCTCATGTTTTTTTTTTTTTTTTTTTTTAGTCTTTTTTGAGGCAGGGTCTCACTATGCAGTTCAGGCTGGCCTTGAGCTCACTTTTGTAGCCCAGGCTGGTCTCGAACTCGCACTGATCCTCCTGCCTCAGCCTCCCGAGTGCTGGGATTACAGGTGTGCGCCACCATGCCCGGCTCTCATGTTTTTGATCAATGTATGAGTCTCAAAAAATCAGTGGTGAGAAAGATGAGTAAAATTAAAATGGGGTCAAAAAAAATAAAATAAAATGGGGTCAAGATGAGATGGCCGTGGGCACACAGTGGGGCAGTGGGTGGCTGAAGTAGGAGCGAGAAGAGGGAGGAACATTTCTTGGGCAGAACATCTTGTGCAGCCTGTAGTCTTCCTCAGGAAAATCTGTTGTCACAGCTGATGGCTTGACAAAGGCACAGTGGCTGCTGCCCTGGTGTACTGCCATCATTTGCTCCCCATGGTTCATAGCAGATGCCAATCCAGTAGCCAGGCTTTAAATCTGAATCCTACAGCCATGATAATACCCTAGTGAGGGGCTGCCTGGCTGCCTGTGCCCCACAGCAGCCGCCCACAGAGCACTGGCCGAGGCCTCCCCAGGGAGGTGGTGGGTGCCTGGGCCTCTTGCTGTGCCCACCCCTCTTCACTGTGTTGCCCGAGCTGGCTGCGCTTCATGAAGGAGCGAGTGCGTTGCCTCTGGTCATGGGCTTCTCCACCCTGGACACCCCCAGATGCTCCAAGGTGGGCACTGCTGTGGTCTGTCACACGAGTGTGGCAGCGCCATCTGCACCAGCACCGCCTCCTGTCCCAGCTGCTGGAGAACTCGGGCGTGAGCACTGCACAGTCCAGTTCAGTGCAGGAAGCAGGGCTGCCCACAGCAAACTCCAGCGTAACTCAAACTCAGCGACCCTGAGGCTGCAACTGCGCCATTTTCAGAGCAGAAACTGTTGAGGGAACTGCTGGTGAAAACAGTCACTGGGGGTGGGGTGGCTCAATGGTCTGAAGTGCCTGCTTGGGTGGCTTCAGGGACGCGGTTCGATCTCCAGCACCACATGCTGCGCCAGCCCTGCCCTCGGGGCAGGCTGAGCCGGCCATAAAAGGTTCTGAAACAAGAATAAAAAAAAAAAAACAGTCACTGGGGGACTGACATCCTGTCCCCTCTGTCTCACCTCGCCCTGGTGTGGACTGCAGCTTAGTTCAACTACTTTATTCTTTTGGGCTACTGCATAACAACCAATTATAAGAATGGTGTGTAATTCCTTTTATACAAGTTCAAGCACAGCCTGGGCCACATAGTGAGAGATTGCCTCAATTTTTTTTTTTTTCATTTAACCTTTTCTCCCTTAAATATCCCTGAAGTTGTTTGTATTTGGAGGAGATTTCTGCCCAAGTAGCAGTTATTTCTGTGGGCTCACAATATGAAAACATACTGCACTTCAGTTTCTCCGGCAGAGAAATCCCAACATTATATATAGACTTTTTAAAAATGCTAGGGGTAGCTGGGCGTGGTGGCGCACGCCTGTAATCCCAGCACTCAGGAGGCTGAGGCAGGAGGATCAGTGCAAGTTCGAGACCAGCCTGGGCTACGAAAGTGAGCTCAAGGCCAGCCTCAACTGCATAGTGAGACCCTGTCTCAAAAAGACAAAAAAAAA
>PVJA010047362.1:0-14688 GCA_004027025.1 Myocastor coypus
GGATGTGGTCTAGGGCGGATATCCTGGGGCGGAGAGCCTGGGTGTGATATAAGGAGCAACAGAGAGACAGACTAAAGCTGTAGCGGTTGCTCTGCTGCCCTGATTGATTGACTGCCTGTGCCATGATATTGTTGCTGTTCCGCTGCCATGAACTGGATACTCTCTGCCCTGTTCCACTCAGCCTTGGGCCAGCCGAATATGTACTGAAACCTTCAGTAATTGTGAGCTAAATAAACCTTTCCTTCCTTCATTTTGAGTGTCAGGTATTTGTCCCAGCAATGATAGAAGAGTAACTAAGACAGTATCCTTTTTATTTTTTTAAAATTTATTTATTTATTAATTCTTGTTTCAGAACTTTTGTTTATTTATTTTTATGGCCGGCTCAGCCTGCCCTGAGGGTAGGGCTGGCGCAGCATATGGTGCCAGGATCAAACCGCAGTGCCTGCAGCCACCCAAGCTTTCCTAAGCCTGCGCTTTAGACCACTGAGGCATCCTGCTGGGCCCCGACAGTATCCTTTTTAAAGAAGGGATGGTCATTTGCTTTCTAATGCATGGAGTTGTTTAGAATCTAAAATGACAGTGCCCAAGTCCATGGTGACCCACTGCACAGAGCTCGTTACATATTTTCTTTCAGGAGAACACTGCATTTTTTCTGGATGCACCATAATACTATTTTATTTGCTATAGATGTACTGATTCAAAAGACATTTTAGATAAATCATTCTGTGATTGACCTGACCCAGGTTAACCCAAGATTGTCATCTTGTTAATCTCAGTATTGAAAGCCAAGACACCAGAAACCAACCTTCCCTCCTCCCCAGCCCATATCATAAACCTTCAAAATGTCACCATGTACATGGCATATTGACAAATATGTCAAGGATTACCAAGAATAGCTTCTTGCATTCACATGCAGTTACAAGAGAAGGACAGAGTAGCTTTTGCATTTTAAGTGCCACTGCAGTGGTCAGAATCAATAATTCTCATTTGAAGAACTCCCAACATTCAGCTTTAACCTTGTGTCTTTAGATATACTTTGTTTTAAAATGTGACTACATGAACTTACACTTAAAATGATTAATAAATATTTCTTGTTATGCCATTTGTCCCTTTAAAATATACATAGCTACAAAGTTTTACATAAACCATGACTAATTTTTCCTGAGTCATTGTCAGTGTCTCAGCTGTCAACCTAGTGCCAACTCGGTAAATGTTTGATGGAATCCAAAGTCTGCATGTCCTCCTGATGGTCTCATTTTTCTCTTGTTATGTAAAGTAGGGAAACATCACTTTCTTTCCATCTATTTGGAAGTGGTTAGTAGCCATTCTTTCATCAGTTGGGGTGGAAGGCAACCCTTTTCGGCTCCAGTGAAAATGCCACCTTAGTATTTCACTTAGAGGACGAATGGGACTTTGATCTCATTTTTCGAATTCTAAAACTACATAGACTAAGCCCAGCCACGCGGTGGAGCCAAGAGCTGAGCTGTTTCTTCCTTTGTGAACTGTGGAATTAGTTTGTGGACAAGCGCTTTCCAGGACCCCAGGTAGGTCATAGACAACTTCGATCCTTCAGCTCTTCACTTCAAAGGTGAGACCATCACTGTACCATGGAAAAAATGTACACACCTCTGCCTTCCTGTCTTTGCTGTACCACTCTAGTATTGGGTTGCTTTCTCACCCCATCTTGAGTTAAAGAAGGTCTCTTGGCATGGTCCAAACTACTAAAATAAATTGAAATCAGGACATTTTCCATGAAGCAGCCCAGTGACATAATGTTACCTCAAGAACATGAGTTACTGGAATTGGTCTTGTGAAGTAGCTGGCTAGCAATGCTGGCCAAGCTGGGTGCAAGAAATGGCCAGTGTTTTTTTTTTTCTCGCCAAAAAGCCAGTGCTACATTACAGTTATAATTCTATTAATTAATGAGTTTCAAAGAAACCAGTGTTCAGCCATTTGTTTTTGTTGTATGACTTGCTGCAAAATTAAAGTTGCTATAGAAGTGTAACCTTTAGATCATGAGTTTTTAAATAATTAGGTCTTACATTTAATGGAAAAATGGGTCCAACAGATGAACCCTGCACAAGCAAGCCAAAGAAGGTGCTGGAGAAAGATGTTTGTTATAGCACAAGTTGTTTACAAAAGGAACAAATGAATATTATATACAATGATCCTTCATGATAACTAATTCCACTCCAATGGAATCATTAATAAATTTCAGCATGTCTAATCAATATTGTTAACATCAAATTTCTATAACTGTTCACAGTGAGTAGAATTGGAACATCATAGGCTTAAAGCTATTTTGAGGTAGGAATTGTACCTGAAATTTCCCACAGGAGTCACACACTCAAAACATTGCCCCACCTTCACTCCTGTAGCTGAGTCCTTCCTGCTGGGGACATCTCTAGCCACTCGTGGTAAGCTGGCTCCAAGTTAGACTGTTTTTCTTCTGTTGAGCTGGCAATGGGTGCAGCTGAAGTTTTGCCTACCACATTTCATTCTGACTGCTTCTTCTAAGATTTCATTGATATTTTCCCTTATTTGGTGGTTATCATTGGCAGTAGCTTTTAGGTTCTTTCAAAGAGTTCATCTATACAGACTAAACTATCTTCAGGTTTGTCATTTTGGGTGAATGATTTTTGTGCATGCGCATGTATATATGCTGCTGCTGAACCCCTGAGCTTCAGGTATAATATACAATGCTCTATGGTTGAGCTATGTCCCCAGTCCAGGGGAGTATGATCTGAAATGCTCTTGCTACTCTCATTATGTGGTTCTTTTTTTTTTTTTTAAAGAATTTTTTATTTATTTAATTTATTTTTTTCTTGTTTCAGAACTTTTATTTGTTTATTTATTTTTATGGCCAGCTCAGCCTGCCCTGAGGGCAGGGCTGGCGCAGCATGTGGTGCCGGGGATCGAACTGCGGTCCCTGCAGTCGCCCAAGCTTTCCTAAGCAGGCACTTTAGACCAGTGAGCCATCCTGCCGGGCTGTCATTATGTGGTTCTTGAGTGCCCCATAACTGTAATTTTGCCATGACCATTATTTTCTGAATACTGAGCACAAACTGTACTACTTACATTGTTTTAAAATGCATATTTTGGGCCCGGAGGGATGGCTCAGTGGTCCAAAGCGCCTGCTTGGGAAAGCTTGGGCAGCTTCAGGGACTGGGGTTTGATCCCCAGCACCAGATGCTGCACCAGCCCTGCCCTCAGGGCAGGCTGAGCTGGCCATAAAAATGAGTGAATAAACAAAGGTTCTGAAACAAGAAAAAAAAAAAGTAAAAAAAAATAAAATGAATATTTTTTCAGGGAAAAGAAGAAGCTATGTTATACTCTTTATTCATGGTAAGTGTAATATTACATAAAGTTCTGAGGTCTTAGCCACAAGAAGTACTCCATTTTTATATTAATTGCAAGTTGTATATATAACCTGCATCCTAATAATCCTAGCCATGGATAAGATTAACCTGGTGGTGGATGTGTGTGTGTAATGCATATATATTCTTATACACACACACACACACACACACACACACACACACACACGTACATACACTGCACAAACCTAGAAGTTGTACTACTACAGATGATTTTGCTCAGCAGGACCCAGAAAGCCTCTGATATCCATTTTTCTCCTTCTAGAAACTATTGAGGTACAAGTTACATACCCTAAAGCTAATTGCTAACCATTTAAGAGTACAATTCAGTGGCATTCAGTACACTAGTAGTGTTGTACAGCCATCACTTTTATCTTGTTCCAAGACATTTACATCAGCCCTAAATAAAGCCCTGTACCCATTAAGTAGTCACTCTGCATTGCTCCTCACATCCTGCCCTAGCCCCAGACCCCTCAAATCTGTTTTATGTTTTTGTGGATTGGCCAATTCTGGACATCTCATGTGAATAGAAGCTCAGGTTACGTGTCTTTTTGTGCTTGGCTTCTTCAATTCAGCACAGCATTTTAAAGATTCCTACATGTTGCAGCTTTTTCTAGTATTCCATCCCTTTTTATGGCAAAATAATATTCTACTGTAGTGATATCTCATAGTGGTTTTAATGTCCATTTTCCTAACAATTAATGGTGTTGGGTGCTGGGGCTCTTATTCCTGTGCATCTTGGGCATTTGTTTATTTTTGGAAATATTTTATTCAAGCCCCTTGCTATCTTCCATTTGGTTGCTATTTCTGAGTGTTAGGAGTTTCTTTATTATATACTGGATAGCAGACACATAAGAGAAGTGATTCTCAACTAGTTCTGGTTTGAAAAGTTGGGTTCCATGAACAACTAGACCAGTGATTCATTCTTTGGGAGCTTCTTACTAAACATGTGGGAAGCTTTCCAATAACATACAACTAAATAAAATAAAAATACAGGACCTTACCCTCAAGTCATCTACATGAATCTGGCATCTGTTTCCCCTACAAAGTAACAAACGTGAGATCATATGGTAAAGCAGTTGTTTAACTAATGGAACTGATGACCTAACTGAATGGACATGTGGCATCAAAACAGGGAATCCTACAGGGCCACAGAGGAAAATGATCAGTGATGTACAGTGTGCCTAAGGAGAGTCACCTAGAGTGAAAACATTCCCTCAGGCTTTCACAGAAAACAGATTGGTCAAGCAATGGCTGTATCCTCCATATGGCTGACACTGACAAAAGATCTACAAACTGCTGTACGTGGTTTTAGGGTAAATGCTGAGAGGATTTGACTGGCCTTATCAGATATAAAAGTTATGTTTTTTTTTGTTGTTATATAGGTCTTGCTTTATCTTGGTTTTAACCATCCAGCAGAAAAGTCTAAGCACGAAGTATAAAAAGTAAAGCCATATTAATATGCTGAGTTGTAAAATGCTCAAGTCAGCAACTGACATTGCCAGTTCTGCTGGTAACCCACTACTATTATGGACTATTGGAATGGCAAGGGAACACTCATCTCTGAAAAAAGAAAACAAAAAAGGGGAATATAAATGGAGGACGATTTTGTAGTGAATATGTATATATATATATATATATATATATATATATATATATATATATGTATCTATATACAAAGTAGTTAGGATATACAGTTACTTTTTCTTAGTTCAATGAGAAGAAATATTTGTACTAATAGTGTTTAGTTAAGATATCATGTCTACATCTTGTACTCTAAATAACTACTACAAAGATAATATGCAGTGTATTAATTATTGTAACTGTCCTACTAACCTGTTTTGAAATTGTCTCATTGCTATTTCCTTTTTTGTTTTTATTTCTCTTTTTATTACTTTAAAAAAAATTATTATTTTTTAAATTTTTTATGTTATGGCTGGCTCAGCCTGCTCTGGGGGAGGGGCTGGCACAGCATGTGGTGCTGGGGATTGAACCACAGTCCTTGTGGTTGCCTAAGCTTGCTTAAGGAGATGGTTTAGACCACTGAGCCATCTCACCAGCCCTATCACTTTTAATAAGAAAAAACAGTGTGACAGTTTCAAAACACATTAGTAGTACATTTCCAATATTTGATACACTGCATATTGTTGTTCTATTAGTTATGCAGAGCACAGTGTGTAGACGTTATAAGTTTTCTAATCATTATTGGTACAAAAAACTTTTTCTCATTGAATTAAGAGAAAGTACTTGTATACATAATTCAATGTTTGGTAATCACAGTGGGTTATTGGTAAAATTGGTAATGTTGGAAGCTGTTGATTTAAGCCTTTTACAGCTCAGCATTCTAATCTAGCTCTACATTTTATGTCTTGTGGTTAAACTTTTCTGCTGGTTGGTTAAGGGCAAGTTTAAGCAAGACTTGTGTAGCAAAACATGTAACTTTTGTAACTCCCAAGGTCAGTCAAATCTCCTCAGGATTTACTTTGGAACCATGTACAGTGCTTTGCAGCTATGTTTATAGCAGTACAATTTGTAATAGCTATTTCTTTCTCATTAAAATTAATTTAAATCTAGGGCATCCATTGCTTCCATAGGGAATCTGCTATTATTGCTAGTTCCTTGCTTTTTCTTCTCCAGAATGTTCTGTCTGGAGCATTTATTCATTGTGTACTTCTCATGACCACTCATGTTATGGTCCAGCTCTATCACTAAGACTTGTGATGTTGTTTGGCCTCTCCAGATGTAGCATTTCATTCATCTGAAGGGAACCTCAGCTTTCTCACATCACTTCAAGATAGGGAAATTATTATTTCTCTTGGATTGTTTCATTTGAATGATCGTTTTTGGTGCTTGCTTGAAATGTTACTTCACTCATGTTAATAGGTAAAATTGAGGCTCTCCATTTGGAATAACAATAGTGTTAACTTTCTTTCCCCTAACATAGCATACTGGTAATTCCAAGGATTGACTTAAAACTAGGGAAGTAGGAATGTCCTCTTGGTGGGACTTTCTAATGACAGAAAGTCCCTAGTAGGATGTGTCTAGCAGCATGTGGCCATGAAGGCTGGAGAGAATAGGTTCCCAGGGTTCACTGTGTCATAGGCATTTCTTACAAGAAAACCCCCTAACATCTGCTTTCTTGTGGTGCACTTTGTCACCCAGGTGCTTCTTTTTATTACCCTAGATCTGTATAGTGGCTGAAGAATGTGCTGTATGTAAGTGAATGACCTTTTCTGTGTGTTCCATTTTGTCTAGTTCACCTGGATTCCCCTTTCTCTACCTAGCTGATGAAACCACCACAAAAATTCTAAACATACAGAGTTCCAATAACTAACTTCAGATACCTAACTTCTAGATAGCAAATGTATCCATACACTGGGAGGGTGCATACCCCAATTGTCTGCGTGCAGGGAGTTCTGTACTTTTTTCTCTAAGCCTCTAATCATAGGTTGGATATTTTGGTGAACAGTCCTCATCCAAGAGTTCACCAAGAGTCCCTCCTTAGAACAAAAGATACTCTTATTCCCCAGGAAATTCCAAGGGATAAGCAACTCCATGTCAGGACCTATGGAAAGAGACCAAGTATGTATTGCTTCTTGTACCACAATATTGCATTTCCTGACTGTTCACCTAGAAGCTTCCCTCTTTCCTTAGACAACAAATATTCAGGAGGCTGTTGAATATTTATTTTTAAGCATCACTTGTGTAAGTGGTTTTCCAAATTTCAAATCTGCTTTTTTTTTTTTTTTTGCGGGACTGGGGTTCAAACTCATGACCTTGTACTTGCGAGGCAGTCACTTGTGCCACAGAGCTATCACCCCAGCCCCTCAAATCTGCTTTATCTTTGTTGTCTGTACTCTACTCCAGACAAATTAAGTCTGAATCGCTGGGTGAATCCAGGTATCTCTGGCCAGGGTACATCTTGCTAACAGTAATGAATAAATATTTGTTGACAATTTCAGTGCGTTTCTGAAGTTTGAGCAGATAAGCTTTGCAAGTTAGAAATGTTGGAATTTAGAAAAGAAAAAGATAGCCGGGCGTGGTGGCTCACGCCTGTAATCCCAGCACTCGGGAGGCTGAGGCAGGAGGATTGGTGCGAGTTCGAGACCAGCCTGGGCTACAAAAGTGAGCTCAGGACCAGCCTCAACTGCATAGCGAGACCCTGTCTCAAAAAGACAAAAAAAAAAAAAAAAAAGAAAAGAAAAAGAACTACTTCTTCTAAAGTACTACTTCTTCAGCATGGAGTGAGGAGTAAAGATGAGAATAAAAGATTGTTCTACCCACCATAAAAAACTTACATTTATGTTGAATAGCTTCCTCTTCTCAGCTTCTGTAGCTTTCTGTCTATGCCCTTCCTTTTGGGTGAATCTGCAGCACAGTGGTGATTTGTTTGTTTGTTCCCTGGTATAACTGAATTCCTTGAGGTTAACTCCCAGCACTGAACATCTCAAGTTGTTTTTCTGCAGAGAATATTTAAGCAAGTGAATAGCACTTTGGAGTTTTCGTAGAGCTTTTCCTAGGGTGGAGTCTACAAGTTCTCTCATCCTTATCCAAGATTACATGCCTGAGGCCTGTGAGCATCATTTAAACCAGGTTTCATGCATGCCTTGCCTAGCAGGAACTCTATGCATACCATCTCTCTGCTGGTTGCTTCTGCATAAGAATGTTCCCACTTCCACACCTCACTTTGGTACAGTCATGCACACTGAGATGCCCAAGAGGCCTGGGCCTGCAACCAGGTGGTCAGATGCCAGAGATAACAAGGAGTAGTAGAACTTTGGTGAGCTATGAGCAGTTCCTTTGAAAGGTATGGCCCTAGTCAACCTTAGCCAGCTTTTATCTTTGGAGAGTGTAATCCCCATGTGCTAGCTCTTATGATTTTCAACAGTTAGAAATACTAGGTTTTAAAATGAAATCTGCTGAGTTGATGACCCATACAGGTCTTGGTAGAACATCCTAAGGGCCAAAATAGCAAGCCAGATGGAAAATGTCTGCTGGTGAAGGTAGCCTGGTTAGCTTTGCAGTTACGTGGTTCTAGCTCTTACCACTGGCTCACCCTATTCTGAGGCAGAGGGAAGCAGAACTAGGAAAGGCAGTGTCTTAGTTACTTTTTACTCGTTTCTGGGACAAATACCTGACACTCAAAATGAAGGAAAGAAAGGTATATTTAGCTCACAGTTTGTGGAGGTTTCAGTCCACATTCGGCTGGCCCAAGGCTGAGTGGAACAGAGCAGAGAGCATCCAGTTCATGGCAGTGGAACAGCAACAAAATGGCGGCAGAGGCAGCCAGCCAAACACGGCAGCAGAGCAACAGCAACAGCCCGAGTCTGTCTCTCTGTCTCTCTGTCTCTCTTTATATTACATTCAGGCTCTCTGCCTTAGCTCCACTTTAGGCTACATGCATAATCCCAGAAGTACTTCGACCTATAATCCCGTCAGTACTAAAACCCATAATCCCAGGGATCATGGATCAGGTCTCAAACTCTAGAAGTCTCCGCCCAGTGACCACATGAGGCTTGTGGGGACAACTAGACATAAACCATAACAGGAAGGCATTCAGTGATGACCCCACTTGCCCCCAGGGATCATGGGAAAAGAGGGCCACATTAGATTCTAGGTAAACTCTTGAAAAATGGTTCCTTTTATTTTCCCATACATTCTACTGACAATTACAGAAGCATTTGGATGTCTTCTCTTGTCTGTTTTTGTAAACAAAGGAACCAAAGGATGATCAAATTTGAAGTAATTTTATGGCTTCTCATTCTCCCTGATCACTTAGCAGAGTGGTCCCCATTAGTACAGTATCTTACTAAACATGCTTTAAAAGTTAATTCCAGCCAGGCTTCGCAAGGACACGAATTGTGATTGATTTTTGTTCCATCCATGGCATCCAAGCAGAACCTCACATGAAGCAGGTATTCAGTGAATAACTGTGGAATGATTGTTGATATGTAGTATCATAGGATCACATGCTTATCTTTGGACATTTATCATGTTTCCCTTTTCCTGTTGTAAATAGAATTGTGATGCCCTTCTGTAGATACATTAAGCTCTTTACATAGTTTAGATGTTTTCATAGGTGGTATGATAGGCATTTGGGGCCTTCTCTGTGGTGGGAACAGTCCTGTGCTTTGGAGGATGTTTAGCAGCCTTCCTGGCCTCCATCTGCTGGATGCCAGAGACACTTCCCATTGAGCATTATGATAACCAGAAATATGAATCAAAGAGCATTGGTGTCTTAAGAGTTTTGGCCTTCAGGAGGTAGGCTTTGTGGGAATGGGTAGGGGATCTGATCTAGGAATAGCAGAAGACAGGAGGGTGGGGAAAAGAAGGGGGAAATAAAAATGATTAAGATGTAATATGTCTGTGTAGAAGTTCCCCAATATGACTGTAATTATTATGTATCTCAAACACTAACAAAAAGGCAGATGTTTTGTAATCAAATTAATGCATATACTTAAGAAAGCAGAGCTATAGTATTAGGTTAATATATTATAGCTATTAATATTGTATATATTCTATTAAGGAGTGATAAAGAAGGAAAAGAAGTTTTTGGATCTTAAAATATATGCTGGTTGGAACAAAATTGCAGTGACCTTTTGCTCACAGTCTGTCCGTCCTGTCTGCTTTTCACCTATTCTCCTTTCTGGTAGGATTGAGGATCATCCTCCTGCCCTTAACTCCCTGAAGCCATTTGGTCTGTGTGTCCTCTGGATGTTATGACAAAGTGCCACTAGCTCAAGGTTTTCAGCAACATGTGTTTTATTTGCTCAACAGTGCTGGAGGGCATACATTTCAGCTCCAGTTTGGGCAAAATCCATTTCCGGTATGGACTTTTCCTGGTTTGTGGACAGACAATTTCTATGTCAGAGAGTACAGGCTGGTTTTTCTTCATATTTTGATAAGTACCCCAGCCCTCTAGGACCTTATTTAACTTTTGTCACCACTTTATAGGCCCTAGCTGCATATATAGTGATATTGGTGGTTAAAACGTCAAGATGAATTTTTTTGGGACACAATTTGTTCTGTAGCATTCTATCAATGACCCCTCAAACATGCATATCCTTCATACATACAAAATATGTTTACTTTGTCTCAGCAGTCTCAGAAGCCTTAACTCCTTCTGGCATTCTGAAGTCTAGGGTCTAGAGTTTTGTTGTAGATATCATCTACATCAGATGGGACTGAGCCTTGAGGTATTATTCATTCTGAGGTAAAATTCCTTTCCAGCTGTGAGCCTATACAACTAGGCAAGTTTTGTGCTTCCATAATACAATGGTGGGACAGTCACATGATAAACATTCCCATTTTAAAAGGGAGAAGTAGGAAGGGAAGGAGCTGGTGGGCCACAAGCAAGGCCTAACCATAGCAAGCCAAGTTGCGTGAAATCTTAGGACTTGAGCATAATCTCCTTTGGCTCAGTGCCCTGTTTTTCAGGCCCAGTGGCAGCAGCATCATTCTCATTCTCCAGCTACCCGCTCAACCTTGTCCCTGAGCCTGTGGTAGGGTGGAACTTTGACAAATGTCTTCAGAGTAAGACTTGAGTTTTCTTGAAGAATATTCACAGTTTATGTTCGTATCTGAGTATCTCTGTGGTTGCATCCCCTAGAATCATAAAGCTCTATAACCTTGTTTCATTCTTTCAAACTAGCAGTCTCTGGTGGCCTAAGCCCATCTCTATTTGATGGCTGATAAACACCATCATCTCTCCATGGAATGATTATCAGCAGCACTACTGACATTCTCTCCAGAACAAGTGTCTTAATTCTTCACATCTCTGCATCTGTCCCTGGCTCCACCCTCAGTTCATCCGTTCATCTGTCCATCTTGCCTTTATCCATCTCTACCTTTGAAACATTTCTGGGTTCTGAAGCATCTGGAAGGCCATTGGTGTCCTCTCTGAGTATCTTCAGTACCGGTAGTGAGACTTAGGCATAGGCCCAAATAACATAGTGACCTCTTGACCTGGCCCATGTTCACTGGGCCAAGTCACCTGAGACAGGCTGTACGTGTTGGTGGAAGGTTAGTTCCTTCAAGGGTCACACTCTGGACCCTCTTCAAAGAGTTGAACATGGCCATCAAAGGGACCTATGAGATAAATGGGACCTGCTTATATGTGCAGAACTGCCTGGCCACCCATATCCCTGGAACAGTGCTTATCAAAACATCATAGTTGGCTGATGCAAACCTTTGATGTCCCAGGTATGCTTTGTGGTGTCAGAAGGGGCATGACAGAGGATCCAGAAATCAAGAAAGGTCAAAGGCTGTTGCTTTCTGACATGGCCTCGCAATCAATTCACAGAGAATGAGACTGCAGGGACACAGGCCTTTTGTGTTTGTATCCTCTAAAGCACCAGCCCAGTGTTCTAAACCCAGAAATGACCCTGTTTCAAAATGCTTTCTCCCGCTGGGCATGCATAGTTTCCTTTCCCTGGAAAGGAAGTCTCACAACAGCTTCAGGGCAGTTCTGATTCCGAGGCTCTGCCCTGCATCTTCAGATGCCCTCACCAGACTCTGCGTACAATGCAGGAGGAAGGAATGGAGGGGCACATGGCACATGGTGATGTATGCTGGCTTAGCTCTACACAGTGTATGGTTTGAAGGGATTGTTATGTTATAGAGTATTTACTCTGTTCATTCAAGGGGAGAATTTAGCTTCTTTTCAGTTCTAAAGGACAATCTGGGGGCTTGTTCTCAAAACACCCCTAGGCTATTGATATGCCTGGCCTCTAGATATTTATTGTCATGTGTTGTTCCCCACAGTGTTGCTCTGAAGAATTTTTTTTATAATTCTTGTGACTTGACATAGAGAAAATTGACAGTTCTTACCTGGTGCCCATTCATTATTTTGGGAGTGGCTTTTTTATTATTGAAAGATATCCTAAGCCCAGCCCAGTAACACCAGGACTGCTTTATTCTTGTCGGGTTCGCACACATTTGTGTCAAGCCTAGGAAGGTAACAGTGACTTGGTTTTTGTTTTCTTGGAGAGCATCAGAGGAGACGAGCATTGCAGAAATGTTTACACAGACCAGGAGTTCTCACTTTTGCAGGTATGTGTGGATGCAGATACATTATCAAAGCCACACACTCAGTGGCTTTCTGGTGTCACTTAGAGAACCCTGTTGGGCATGGGGATGAGGAGCAAAACGTGCAAGGTAAGCAGGGTATGCCTGTTAGTCTTGCACTGGCAAAGAGCTGAGCTGATGATGTTCACCGCACTCTTGGTCGGGGTCCTGGTGAATGGCTTCATGGTGGAGTCAAGGACCCTAGCCCCTAGCCCCTAGCCCCTAGCCCCTAGCCCCTGCCATTGCTGTCCCTGGTCCAGTGCTAGCTCAGGCCTCGTGATTCATGCCCCTCTCTGCTAGCAGGCTCCCCACTGCCCATGCTGCCCATCCCTGCCCGTTTTCCATTTTCTCTGCAGCCCAAGGGTGCTTTCACAAAGCAGATCTGCCAGTGGCACACCCTGACTCCCATTCTTCACTGGCTCTGTACCACCTGTGAAGCTCTGCTTGTATTCTTTGTCAGGATATCTCATGCTTTCTTTAGGAGCTTCCTTGCCCCAGGGCTGCCCTAGCCCCACCTGGATGGGGCGAGGGCATGTCCTCAATCCACGTGGGACTGGCTCTGCAAGGTCAGGTGTTGTCCTCTTCTACCTTATACTCCCAGGCAGGTTCCATTGGGCCTTGGTGCATCTGTTAAAAACCAGCCCTTCCACCTGGAGCAGTGCTTGTTTACCTGGGTGGCTCTGCCCTTGGGCAGTGAGCTTTGGGAACTGGCTTTCTGTAATTCCAAGACCAGCAGCATTTTGGGTATATATGTAGACACATTCATCTAGGATTGATAGTTTGTCTCAGATTCTCAAGGAAATCCAAGACCTAAAACGAGCTGCTGTCTTGTGAGCTTACTTGTCTCTCCATCCTTTTCAGGAACACAGTTGTGATGTTAGACATTTGGCATTTCCTCCTTTATGCTTTTGTTCATAGATTCAGTTGATGATATGTGTAAAATTGCATCTATAGATACTGGAATTCTCATGTCCCAGAGAAAACAGATTACAACAAATGAAAGGGTGCATTTTGTGGGAAGACTGATAATTGATGCAAAAAACCAAAAAGCAAGCCGGGCGTGGTGGTGCACGCCTGTAATCCCAGCACTCGGGAGGCTGAGGCAGGAGGATTGGTGCGAGTTTGAGACCAGCCTGGGCTACAAAAGTGAGCTCAAGGCCAGCCTGAACTGCATAGTGAGACCCTGTCTCAAAAAGACAAAAAAAAAAAAAAAAAGGTAATCAAAGCCTTTTGTTCTTACTCTAGAAGCCTAATGCATGACTTTGCCACTAGGCTCCAGTATGAAAGGGAGAACTTGATTGTAGTCCCCATAGGACTGTGACATGGCTACTGCTGGTTGTCTGGGGATAGCCAGCCCGTCCTAGGTCACCTCCCCTGTGATGCCATTTCTAAAGAATGTTATTGTTCAGTCTCTTCCCTCTCCTTGGCCAGTGTGGTTTTCCTCTCCCATTTCAGCTGAATTTACTTCTTCCGTCTATTGTTATTATTTGTTTCTTTTTTCCCCAAATCCTTCCTTAAAACCTCCCCTTTTAATTTTTAAATATCTCTTCCTGTCTCTTATATTCAATAGTAAATTAAGAGCCAAAATGTCATAATGCTTGCTGTATTTGGTTTTGAAAAGACCACATTAGGATCCCTCTCTAGCATTTTGACATTGAAATAGAAATCTGGCTGTTAACTTCCCTAACTCTGTAGAATAATCATCATTTGAGAGTGACAAGAAAGTAGGTGGGATGAAAGTATTCTTTAAAAGCAAATTATGGTGCATGTTATGCTTATCCCTTTGCTTTCGCTTGCAGTTCTCCCCTGCACTTCTTGGTGGATGTGTAGGGAGGTGCCCAGTTTTGCATCCAGGCTTCTGAGTCTTCCACTCCCCTCACATGTGTCCCCTGCCTACCACTTCTTAGGTATATGTCCCTGAGCTCAGTTTCCTTTTAGATAAAATAAGGATTGAACCCGGGGCCTCACACGTGCTGTGCACTTGATGTACACCAAGCTATAGTTCCAGCCAGGATGCAGTTCTTACAGCCGTTGTGCTGATTAAGTGGGGTTCCTTCTGTTTGGCCAAGCACAGTGCTGGGCTTCCCTGCAGGATTGGCAAGTGTGACTTGTGTGGCTTTAGTTGTGGACACAAAACCTGGAAGGTTATATGCAGCAAGTAGCCCTGTGCATTGTGTGTTTCAGTGCTTTTCACTGGATACGTACGTGTACCATCAGCCCTTTGTATCTGTGGTTCTGTACATGC
>PVJA010047363.1:0-14688 GCA_004027025.1 Myocastor coypus
TTATGTAATGGATTCCCAGCTGCAAATGTAAAATATTAACCAAATCTTCAAAGTTGTGCTGTTTACTTCCAGTCACTGTTATCCAATGTAATATCTATGCTGAATTTTACCAGCATTGATTCACTTTCCATTTTTTGTCTTCTGCCAATTGAACATTACAGCATAAACTGTCGTCTTTTATTTCTTTTGCTGAATATTACGTTTTAGAGGTTTGTTTGGATGGTAGAACATAGTTTTAGAATGTACATTTTCATTTTTGCTTATTATATATTCTTCCAAAGTAATACTGATATATTTATCCAATTTACTCCTGAGGAAAGAATATAACTTTCCCTATTAGTAACTATCATAAATAGGGTCACTATGAACATTCTAGCATATGCATTTTATATTTTAGGAAAGGGTCTATAGGATGTTCAAGGTATAACTGCTACACCAGACTCATACTGATCCACCTGGATACAGTCTCCCAAGAGCTGAGATTACAAGTGCACAGCACCACACCCAATCGCAACTACCATCTCAATGTGCCCCAGGCATGGCAGGTCCAGGAATCAAGCCCCTGGCCTCTGCATATGCTTACAGGCACTGTAATCCACTGAGCTATTTGGCCAGCCCGTTAGCACGTGTACTTTGAAGAGTATAGGTATTCGTTCATGAAATTATCGCCCCTATCTCTGCCAAGCTTGTAGTTTTGCCCAATTCCAAATCTCACCAGATAGAAGTTTTCAAGACTAACTCATTACTGTGATTTTTAAATACAAAGAATCATGTACAGAACATACAGTAGCTCCCACATTCACACTCCTGTGATTAAGCTACATTATAGGCATGTACACAGTGGTAAGAAGATGTTACTATCATGATTACACATGTACATATTTTCATATTCTCAATAGGCCTCACCATGAGAGACACATGACAAGAAATTGGTGCTGGGGAATTGAGCTCAGGACCTTGCACTTGGCAGGCAGGTGTTTATGCTGCTGAGCTATCTCTCTGGCCCCAGCCTCTCGTTTCTAAAAGCAGCCTCTGGTCCACAGTCATCAAGACAATAGAAACCTGCATTCCACAACTAGAAGGGGATAATGATGTCTGCTAACAATGTCAGTGACCTTGGGAATAGATTTCCTACATGAGATTCCAAATAAGAACACTGGTGTCTGATACCTTCATTGCAGCCTTGCAAAGCATTGCGCAAAGGAACTACTTAAGTCATGCCTAAACTTCTGACCTATAGAAACTAGGAGACAATACATGCATGCACTTTAAAGTCCTTTACCATATGGTCAGTTGTTACATAGTGCATTTTATTTCCTATTGTTGCTTTACCATATCATCACCAACGTATGACTCAACACATCGCCCATGTATTATTTTATTATCTGGAGGTCAGAAATTATTCGGGAGGTCACAAATCCTAAAAGCAATGCTCTGGTGGTGATGCACTTCCTTTAGAGTCTCTAGGGGAAAACGTGCTTCTTGACTACTCAGTCTTCAAGAGGCATTTTGCTTTCCTCAACTCATGTTCCTTAATTCATCTTAAAGGCCAAACATGTAGAGCCTTCAAGTTTATATGAGCATATAATATCTTCTTTCTTTCGGTATCATACCTTCTTTGTCACTCTAACCTCTCCATCTTTTATTACTGTGGCCCTTATGATTATATAGGGCCTATATAGACCACAGAAAATGATTTATATAACTCAAGATCCTTAATTTACTCACCTATGCCAAGTCTCTTTTGCTACGTAACATATTCACTGATTCTTGGGAATGCTTTTGCAGATAACTCTGGGAGCCCATTATGCTCTTTTTTACATATTCCAGTAGAAAACTAATACACCAAGGAACAAGGGTCACACTTCCTTTTCCAAAATGCTCTTCATCCCATTATTTCAAAAAGTAGTTACAGAATCTGTACAAGCAAATCCTCCCCTAAAGCTTATGTCATGTCTTGAAGTTCATATATTACTCCAATAAATCATTTAATACATGTGAGTTGATCCCGGAAGTTCATTGATGAGAAATTTTCATATTTTAGAAGTACCTCTCTTCTAAGCTTTTAAAAATAGATATGCATATTTACAGAGGAACATATGTGAGAAAACTTCTTTTTAGGTCAATGCTTTTTATTTATACGAGGTAAGAATTTATATTGACTTTCTAATATTCTACAACATGTTATATGTATACATAATAACTTTTGTTTCAGGAAAGACACTAAATACAGAAGACAATTAAATTCTACATAAAGATCTACATGTAGGCACTCTAAAACTTGCATTTTGGCTTCATGCTAGTAAGTCCTGAGGAGTTTGATATTTACCCAGGAATTCAATATGGAGAGGGAAAGCAGAAAGAGAATCAAGAACAATGACAGTTTTCTTTTTAAAAACTGCCACGTAGGCCGGGCGTGGTGGTGCATGCCTATAATCCTAGCACTTGGGAGGCTGAGGCAGGAGGATCAGTGTGAGTTCGAGACCAGCCTGGGCTACAAAAGTGAGCTCAAGGCCAGCCTGAACTGCATAGCGAGACCCTGTCTCAAAAAAGACAATAAATAAATAAATAAATAAATAAATAAATAAATAAATAAATAAATAAAAACTGCCACGAAATCTCATTACTTATGTAATGGTATATGGCCACATCTAGCAGTGATAAAGTAGATATTTTGTAGATAAGTACAAATCTGACAAAAAAATTGGTGTTCTTACCATTATGGAAGTCAGAGTGGAAATTTGAGTAATTTCCTCTGTGGAAAATATAAAGATTTAATTGAAACTTGATAACTATATATTACTGTACTGGAAGCCTATGACCTTCTGAAGAGCATTGTGTTGCAAAGCCTTGCTCAATAAAAATGGTACCCTTACAGGTTTGAGAAACTTCTTAAGATCTTCTGTTCCTTCTCTCACATCATATTAGTCTCTACACTCTTTGAGATTAATCTTCTTTAATTTCCTGCTCTTTTTCTCCAGTGCCACAATAAAACCCCAATAAGGCAGATTTGAATTATAATAGCAGCCCAATGTTTAGCAGAGACTTTACTTCACATTTCTTCCATCTCATTCCATACTATACCATAAACAGAGGATATTAGGCATACTTATCACCCAGTTGAACCTGTGTAATCCCCTCCATTACACTGTTCAGAAATACTTTACCAAATTTGAATCTGATGAACAGCTACCAAATGAGCCAACTCAGGCTTAACTATTTTAGGACAAATCTTAGAATACTAGTTAAATGCTACATTGTCAGTACACCCACTTCTTAAGTTATTCCCTCTTAATCATCCAAAGTTATTTCATGTACTCCATTAAAGGGTTAGGAAGTAGATTCTCTGAGCATTTTTCAGACATCCCCTCTTGTGAGTAAAGTTTATGACTGTGTCCCCAAAGGTCATTAAAACCAAACCTTTTATTTTTTATTTTTATTTTTATTTTATTGTATTGTATTGTATTTTTATTTTTATTTATTTTGATTTATTTTTGACATTTTCAAATACACATTAGTAGTACATTCCCAATAATTGATATAATGTACATTATTGCCCTCACAGTACTTATACAGAGCACAAGATGCAGACTTCATAATTTTTCTAATCATTGTTGGTACAAAAAAACTTCTTCTCATTGAACTAAGAGAAAGTTGTTGTATATATAGTCCAATATTCCATAATCGCAATGAATTATTGGCAGAACTGGCAATGTTGAAAGCTATTGACTTAATCCTTTGATAGCTCATCTTATAAATATGCCTTTACTTTTTATGTCTGGTGGTTAAACTTTTCTGCTAAATGTTTAAGAGCAGATTAAAGCAAGAACTACATAACAAGAAGTGTAACTTTGGTATCTGACAAAGTTAGCCAAATCTCCTGAAGATTTACCCTTAATTAAACCATGCATAGTGGTTTGTACATGTTTTGTCAGTGTCAGCTATCTGGATGAGTCACAGCGATTGATTTACCAGTTTGCTTTCTGTGAAAGTCTGAGAGAATGTTTTCTCTCTAGGTGACTCTCCTCAGACACACAATACATTGTCAGTCCCTTTCCTCTGTGGCCACATAATCTCCCTGAACAGAAAATTTGAGACAAAACTGAGTTATAGGATGTTACAGTATAGGTTCTTTTATGTCCAGAAGGGCTAGGTCTGAAATTTTGGCTCTCTTTGTAGCCCTTCTTTTCAACTAATTTTTGGTCTGCAAAGTTAAGTTGTTAACCCTTCAGAAGTGAAACTTAGTGATACTATTACCCTATAACATAGGCACTCGAGCTGGACTTTTCAAAATGGATGTATTTTCTTCTCTCTCTTTGTTTTTTCTTGTGGTAGTTTTGCTTTTGCTTTCTACTTCATTGATCTTCCACTAGCATGAGTATGTGATTCATAGCCTTCTTGTGATTATAATTCTGTTGTTTTTCCTTTTATCTCTTCCTTCTCTCTTTCCTTCCAGTTTTAAGCACCAGTTTCCCAAAGTTACGATCCCCCTTTGTTCTCCAGCTTACTTCTGACCTTGTCCTCTTTTTCCACTTCTCTATTTTTCCATAACCCATTTGAAATTTTAAATCTCAAAGGAAAAATTGACACAATAAGAAGTTATATATTGCACAGAATTTTCTGATTTGTCTTAGATTTTGTTATATAATCACAAATCTAACTTATATTTTTAAATATGAGAAATTAATGAGTTCAGTTTGTCATTTTCTAAACTATTTTTGCTGGTATTGTTGCTGCTGATAATGCCACTATTTCAAGAAGTGACATAATGGTTTGAAACAGTAGTGCTTGGTATTCCAAGACTGAGACTTAATATAGGTCATAGAAAATCCTATAGCACATTGCCAAAGTAGCAGAGGCTGGCCCAAGAAGACAACAACTTCTCATCTCCAACATACTGAAGAGGTTTGACCTTGCAATAGATTTAAAACCCCAAAACCAGCTACATATGAAAGATGTCTCACAGAATTACTCATTTCCTATGGGTTCTAAATACTAGCAATAAAGAATCCACACAGGCAATTTGCAAGCACTATCACAGTAATGAAAATAAAAATGAAAAAAATGAGGAAACACTTAAAAACTATGAAATTCAAGACATCTAGACCACCAAATTCAAACTTAGTGACCAATGAGGTGGAGTGATCCAAAACAACTCACCTGGTCTCTCTGAAGTCAGGATTCTAGAAATTCAAGACAAGAATAGAACTTTATTTATTTATTTATTTATTTATTTATTTATTCATTTTCATACTTTAGGTAAGGATCTACAGGGTGTTTAGGGTCTCATTACTAAATTGGTCTCATAGTGATCCACCTGTTTACAGCCTCCCAAGAGCTGGGATTACAGACACACACCACCATGCCAGTCTCAACTGCCATCTCAGTGTGCCCCAGGGTAGGGCTGGCATGAGAATAGAATTTTAAAAGCTTGTGACGAACACAAACTAATTGCTTAAAAAGAAAATCCATGAGAATAACATCTGGCTTCTCAACACAAGCCCTAAACTAAAGCAAGGCTGGAGTGAAATATTTCAAGTTCTAAAGGAATTCCTTCTTTAACCCATATTGATGTACCTTGCAAAAGTATCTTTTAAAGCTGATGGAAAAAAATGATTTTCTCATGAAAAATAACATACGTGGGAATTTATGACAATGAAACCAGCACTCCACAATATTCTGAAGAATATTCTAGAAAAAGATAAAAAGGACTGCAATTAAATAAATCCCCACACAAAGAATCCACAAGGCAAGGACAACCATGCAATAAAAGAAGGAAAAAGAGGAAGAAGAGCCAACAACAGGACAAGAATATGCCAAAGATAAGTCAATACATATCAGTTGCACATATGAATGTTAATGGTCTCAATTCAGTGTAGTTAGGAATAAAGAGGGTGAAATCTTAATTAACCCTGCAAAAACTTAGAAAATCATCTATATCTACTTTGAAAATTTGCATGCTATGAAGATGGAAAATGCACAAGAAATAGGCATATTCTTAGATACATATGAATTCCAGGGCTTAATAAAGAAGATATAAAAATCATAAATGAATCAATATAAAATAAATAATAAATCAATGAAATTGAAGATGTAATTATAAGTTTACAAACCAATAAAAGCCAGGCCCTGATGGACTCACTGATGAATTTTCCAGTAAATTTAAAGCACACTTAACGCCACTATTTCTAAAACTCTTTAATGAAATTAAAAGGGAGGAAATATAGTGAAATTCGTTCCTGGAAGAATCATTACCTGGATGCCAAAACCAAAGTAGGACTCAAATATAAGAAACAGAATTACAGGCCAATCATCCTAATGAAAGTAGATGCAAAAATCTTCAATAAGTTTCTGGCAAACAATACAGCAAATCATCATCCGGGCATCATGCTGCACACCTGTAATCCCAACATTTGGGAAGCTGGGGCAGGAGGATCAGTGCAAGTTCAAGACCAGCCTGGGCTACAAAAGCGAACTCAAAGCAAGCTTGAAGTGCATAACGAGACCCTGTCTCAAAAAGACAACTAAAAATATAGCAAATCATTAAGAAGACAATACACCATGACCAAATGGGATTCATCTTAGATGTTCAGGCCTGGTTCAACATAAGTAAATCAATAAATGTAATACAATATCTTTTTTTTTGTCTTTTTGAGACAGGGTCTCACTGTGCAGTACAGGCTGGCCTTGGGCTCACTTTTGTAGCCCAGGCTGGTCTCAAACTCGCACCAATCCTCCTGCCTCAGCCTCTCAAGTGCTGGGATTACAGGCATGTGCCACCATGCCCGGATACAACATCTTAACAGAGCTAAAAGCAGAAATCATATGACCATTTAAATAGATTCAGAAAAATCTTTTGACAAGGTTCAGTACCCAATCATAATTTTAAAAAACTTTTCAGAAAATTGAACTATAGTATCTTAATACCAATCTGATAAAAACAATGTATGACAAACCAATAGCCAACATCATACTAAACGAATAAAAACTGAAATCTTTCTAAAATCAGGAGCAAGATGGAAATGTCCACTGTCTCCACTCTTACATAATATAATCTTGGAAAGTTTAGCCAAAGCAGTTAAACAAGAGAAGGCAAAAAATGGAATAAGGCTAGAAAAGAAACAAGTTAAATTATCTTTATTTGCAGGTGACATGGAATTCTACATTGAGAACCGCCCAAAATCCACGAAACTCTGCTAGATTTAATAAGCAAATTCAATAGCTTATCTGCATACAATGTCAAACTTCAAAAATCAATAACATTATTGTATACATATAACAAAGGCACTGAGAACAAAATTAGGAAATCAACACCTTTCATAATAGCAAGGAAAGAAAGAAAGAAAGAAAGAAAGAAAGAAAGAAAGAAAGAAAGAAAGAAAGAGGCTAGGCATCACTCTAATAAAGGATGTGAAAGATCTCTGCCTTGAAAACTACAATATCTGAAAATTGAGATTGTATCTTATAACAGAAAATGAAATTATGTCCCTAGATCTTGAGTAGGAAGAAACAATATAGTGAAAATGGCCATACTTCTAAAACTGTTATACAGATATAATGCAATTCTTATCAAACTTCCAACAGCATATACAAAGGCCACAGAAATGGAGAAAACAATTCTAAATCTGGAAACAGAATAGACCAAGAACAGCAAAGAAAATTCTGGGCAACAAGGGCAAGGCAAAAGGCACCACAATCCCTGACTTGAAATTATGCTATAAAGCTACTATGATAAAAACATCACGGTACTGGAAGAAAAGAAAGAACTAAAGACCAATAGAATACATTCAAAGATGTAGAAACAGCTCCACACATACTTTATCTTTGACAAAAGTGTCAAACACATTTACTGAGATAAAAAATTTTCAATTAGCAATGATGAAAAATAGATTTTTATATATCAAAGATTAAAATCATATTGATACCTTTCCCTATGTGCTAAACTAAATTTATAGTGGATCAAAGACCTAAACATTAAAACAAAACATTAAATCTTCTAGAAGATAAGATAGTTAAAACACTTGAAGACAACTACATAGGGCAAAACTTCATGAATACAACCCAAATTACAAACGAAACATCACAAAAAATCAACAACTAGGATCTCATTAATAAGCAGAAAGAGAAAGAAACAAAAGAATGAAGAGACAACCCACACTGTGGGATAAAATATTTGCCAGTTCTTTCTCAGACAAAGGATTACTTTCAAGAATATATAAATAAGTCAAAAAAAGTCAAGCTTTACAACTTTAAAGACTCACCTGAAAAATGTGCATCTGAGATGAATACACACTTCTCAGAAGAAATACAGACAGCAAATAAATATATGGAAAAATGTTCAATATCACTGGTCATTCAAGACATGCAAATTAAAACAACACGGAGATTCCAACTTATTCCAAAAAGAATAACTGTTGTCAAATATTCAACCAACAACAAAAACTGGAAGAGGTTGTGTGGAGAAAGGATTCCTTCTTGTGGGGTTACTGAATAAGTGAAAAGTCACAGTTGTGAGAATGTAGACTGGTGCAACCACTGTGGAAATCAATGCAAGGATTCCTCAAAAGAACTAAGATTAGCAGTCACATTTGACATAGCTACTGCCCTTCTGAGTATATTCCCAGAAGAATTAAAAACATCATACCACATCATTATACATGCACTCATGTTTATAGCAGCACAGTTTGTAATAGGCCAAACTTGGAAACAAACCAAATGCCCTTCAATTTAGGAGTGAATAAAAATAGGTGAGTTTTTTATAGAGAGGAGTACTACTCATTCATAAAGAATGATAAACTGGAGACTTATGTAGGTAAATGGATGCAACTTGAGACAATACTCATAAGTGAAATAAATCAAATGCACATGTGAAAATAACATATTGTTTCCCTAGTGTGAGAAGCTAAAAGTGTAAACAATATATGTAAAATGGGGAAAAGTTCAAAAGCAAAGAGAAACTGAGGTTGGGGAAATGGAGCAAAGGAGGAAGGAAAAGACAAAAGAATGCTTTTTGCATATATGTTAATATATATGATAATTAAGACAGTTATACTACTAATTTTTCTTATTTCATTGAAAAGAATGATTTGTGCAAATTTTATTTGGACAATTAAATGTCTATATCTTGCACTGTGAGAAACTAATATAAAGATCACAACACAAATATATTAACAATTTTTACTGTGCTATTATCGGGTTTTGATTTTTCCCTTTAAAATTACAAATAATAATTAATAATAATAAACTAACTAATGTCTTAAATTCCTCCTCAGAAATTTTCTTTATGTGCTAGCAGAACTTATCTCCAGTTAGTGTCAGGAAAAGAAAAATGTTAAGAGATAGAAATCTGGATCTATAAAAAGGAAAATCAATACTGGAAATGACAATTATATGGTTCAATGTATGAAATATCTTTCTTATATTTAACATCTGCTTAAAAGAAAAAGGCACTTAAACAAAAATAATAATGTGGCAGATATTTATAACATGTGAAAGTAAAATATATGACAATGAAAGCACAAGAGTTGGGATGGAAAATATGAAAGTAAACTAATGTAAACTTTTTTCAGACTATGTATATGAAATATTATAACTTTAATGAACACTGTAATGAATTAAAGTTATTCGCTATAATTCCAAAAGCACCCACTAAGGTTAAACAAAAATTATAGATAATATACTGTACTGTAAACTGAAACAAATACAAATTTAAAAACATTTCATTCAAAAATACAGAAAAAATAGGAAAAAAGGCTAAGAAATAAGGGAAATAGAAAATAGCAAAATGATAAATTTAAATCTAAGTGTATTAATACTTATATATCATCAAAATCACATGTATTAAAAAGCAGAAGTCATCAGATGACATAGCAAAGCAAGATCCATCTATATCATATCCACAAGAAATGCTTTTCATATGTAGAAATACAAATAAGGGAAAAAATAGAAAAATATGTATTATTCCTTAGATTTCAAAATATTTCCAGAAATAAAAAAGTCATTTCATAATGATAACTAGTTCAATTATTCAAGATGACATATTAATCCCAAATATTTGTGTTAACTAATAACAGAGCTTCAATATACCTGAAGCAAAATGGAGAGAGGAAATAGATTAATACACAGCTAGTGTAAGATGCACAAAAACCCTTCTCTAAACAACTGATAGAATCATGTTAGGCAAAAAATTAATTTATAAATATTTAACAATACTATCAATTTATTTGATATAAATTAGATTTATAGAACACTTCACTTAGCAGCAAAATGAAAATTATGGACAGGTCCAAGAACACTTACCAAGACAGGTAACAAGTCTCAATATATTTCAAAGGATGTAAGTTATAAAAAGCCCAATCCTATTCCACATTGGGTCTAAAAGATAAATTAATACATCCATTTATTTGAGATAATGGTGAAAGATAAGTTAAACCAGATGCCCAGCTCTTGTCCAGTTGATTCCAAGACCCCTTCTGGATCCCTGAATGTACTGAGCATATCATATCCTGTATAATTTTTTCTTTTCATCTTGAAAAGGTAAAACTTTATGGCTTCTCTTTGGCTTACCTGAATTGCCAGCATCGCTCCTTGATATATTTACTAAGCACATATAAAGTTAAGTACGCGTTCTTTGAATGCAAACATTGCCATACTGTAGGCAATGTGAGAGCCACGATGGCCACTAAGTGACTTAAAGGAGGGTAGAGTATACAGCATGGGTAAGTGGGACAAAGTTATGATACACATCCAGGCAGTTCAGAGAAAAATGGCACAAAATTTCACCACATTACACACTAGAGTGTGTGATATAGACCTGATGAAATTTTTTATGTTTGAAATCTTCCATTTAATGTCTTTAAGCTGTAGCTGACTGGGGTTACTGAAACATCAAGAAGGAAAACTGAATAAGGGAACACTATTGGAAAGAGAAAATGCCTGAAAATCTCTTAATTTTGAAAACGAAATAATGTACTTATGAATAACCCATGAGTACAACAAAAATTCAAGAAATTATAAGGCGTCATAAGCTGAATAAAATTAAGAACATAAATTATTAAAGTTCATAATCACTGCAAATGCAACTACTATTGTAGTAGAAGAAAATTTATAGTAGAAATTGCCTGTTAGAAAAGATGAAAAATGGGCTGGTGAGATAGCTCGGTGGTCTAAATCATCTTCTAGGAAACCTTAGGAAAGTGCAGGGACAAATGTTTAGTCCCCAGCACCACATGCTGTACCAGCCCCACTCCCAGGGCAGGCTGAGCTGGCCATAACATAAATAAATAAAGTAAATTTAAAAAAAAGAAGAGGAAGAAAAGGTGAAAGATTTAACCTCATCTCTTACCTTAAGAACCTAGAAGAACAATATATGCAACCCATATTAAGAAGAAGAAAAAATGATCAGAGCAGGCCAGACATAGAAGGAGAGATTACAATGGGGCCTCAAGATGATTTTAGTGTGTTGGACAAGCCCAGCATGTTACTAGGATTATGTTTTCACACATGTATGTATGTCAAAATGTATAACTGGGTATACTGTTATAATGTACAATTATATTATGTATGTCTCAGTGATAAAGCTGTTTTAAAAACACAATCCAGATAAACAGTAGGAATTATCTTTTTTTCAAGCTACCAGCTTATTTCCTTAAACATTACTCCATTCTATGAACATTCCCCTTACTAAAGAATGATCCACCACAAAAGAGAAGGCGATGAAAGTGGAGGTGGCCATTTGCCAAGCGGGTGTAATAAAATCTAACTGAACTAACCTCGTGGTGTCCTGTGAAGATCCAAGAGATAAGGAACAGACCTCATTATAAAGTTAGTGTTATAAAAATGTGCAAGCTTATCTCTCTAGTTGCAGCTCTCCTGGTGAAGTGAATAATAGGACTAGCCAGAGCCAAATTTGGAAGTGAGTGGAATTTGTATTTGATTCCCTCTGACCTTGTGCTGATATCCTTATACTGTGCTTCCCAAGGCCAGGAACGCCTAAGCAGAACCTCATACTGCCAAGCCTTTTCCTCTCTGCAAAATTCCTATCAAGCTCTGAGTCTCCCCTGGAGATTCTACACTGAACGACAGTCAGTGCTCAATAAGCAATTCACATTAATGAAGTTATTAAAAGCTATTTACTCATATGTTATCTTTGACTCTGAGAGGCCTTATTACTGCTTAAATATTAATTTGAACAAAATTTTTGACAGGCACTTACCAGGGGCTGGATTTTGGAAGTAGAAGGCTCCTTACTCAGTTTATCATTTCAGAGACTGAACACATCTTGGAAATGTCTTCTGATAAGTGTGCAGTGCTACAGTTTTCTGCTCTAGTTATTTTATTATAAGCTAGGGATCTATTACATAAACATTCCTAGAATGACGATAAATCTCCTCCCTCTCCCCCAACCATGTGTTCACACCTTTAGAAATAATAGGAAAACAAAAGAGCTCCACTCAGTAGCAACATTATAATGTACAATTTTAGCTCTTACATATCACTTCAGGATTATAATTAAATCGTTAAAATGCATTGCTAATCTGTAAATCTAGGCTCATTAGCATAAGTGTTCTCCAGAAGTGCTAAACACAGGATGCACGCTTCTGACTTTAATAGATTTTTGGACTATTAAGCTTATCTGAAAGCCACTCTCCACATGGTGGCCCAGGAGCTTCTAAAAGAGCTTATTTCGATTTTGTTCTGTTACACCAGGCCAATGATACTGGTTTTACTTCTTTTAGAATGATAAGTTCAAAAAAGATCCTGCAGACTTTCAGTAAGTTTACTTACATTTTTGTTAATATCTGTAGTCTTAGATGGTTTACTACCATCTTTTAAAATAAATGATAAAATATAGAATTACTGATAACATCCGTTTACTGGAGTCTTTTAAAGAAAATTATTGTAAGAAAATTTGTGGTCAACTGGCAAATTCACTGAGCTAATATTCTTAAATCATGAACTTATAGCTTTCCTACATGGGTTGGGATTTTTTTTTGTTTTGTTTTCTGATAATATCATTAACTTTCAGCTTATTCTAGAATATGACCAAACCCAGGCAGTTAGGAATAGTTTTTAAACGACTATTCATTACTCAGTTGGAATGCGAAATAGGTGCCCACATTCTACCAAGCTAGTCAAGGCTTGCTCTACCATTGCAACTCCCTGAACTGCACATTACTCTGCAGATGCACAGGATTTGAGAACAAGCCCCCACTCCCTTCCCATGGCTCTGTCAACCAGTCTTCTTCCCGCTATGATCACAAAAGTGAAGAAAAAAAAATGAGATGTCAACGGCCTCTTGTTTTTCTTTGCCTCAATTACATGATTGCCTACATTAGTGCCTTTTTGTCTTCTCTTTAGGCTTACAGTTATGTTATCTGGCGGCAGGCATGGGAGAGACAGTAGAGGAGGATGAACTCTCTGCAAGTCAGAAATATCTCAAAAACTTAGCCTGTCTTCTGTCCCAAGGCCACTAATGGCTACAGTGCAACTTGAAAACAGAGTTCATTGTCTTGTAAATATTCAAAAATAGATGGGGAATCCACTTTTTCTTTTCCCACCTCTGTTTAAAAGTGAAGGCTAGCCGGGCATGGTGGCACACGCCTGTAATCCCAGCACTCAGGAGGCTGAGGCAGGAGGATCGGTGCGAGTTCGAGACCAGCCTGGGCTAAAAAAGTGAGCTCAAGGCCAGCCTGAACTGCATAGTGAGACCCTGTCTCAAAAAGACAAAAAAAGTGAAGGCTATAAATTGGTTTTTAAAAGTAATGACATAGCTGGGATTACAGGCGTGTGCCACCACGCCCGGCTAGCCTTCACTTTTTAACAGAATAACAGTATCACAAAGCTTTTCTGCTGGAGGGCTGAGAATGTAAGTTACCAGACCGACAATTGGAGAAAAAGAAGGTCTATAAGGATAGCCAATATTTTGGCCCTAGCCCTTCAAGGTCAATAAAGACCCAGGATATAAGAGAACCTGTGCTGTAATATCCTATAACTCAGAGGTGTCCCAAATTTCCTGGTCAAGGAGATTATGGGACCTCAGAGGAAAGGGATGAATGAACTGTAGTGCATCTAAGGAGAGTCACCCAGAGAAAAACATTCTCTCGGGCTTTCACAGAAAGCAAAATGGCCAAGCATTGGCCGTGACTCGTCCCGAAGGCTAACACTAACAACAGTTCTACAAAGTACTGTCTATGGTCTCAAATTTAATCCTGAGGGGATTTGACCCTGGAAGATACAAAAAAAAAAATGAATGTTTAGTTATACAGGTCTTGCTTCGACTTGCCCTTGACCACCCAGCAAGAAAAAAAAAAAAATCCTTAATTACAATGCATGGAACGCAGAGCTAGATTGGTGAGATGAGCTTTAGGAGGCTTAGATTCAATAGCCTCCAACATCACAAGCTTCACTGGTGGCACACTTCAATTGCAAAACCTTTGACTATATATGCATCTGCTTCCTCTTAGTTCAAAGAGAAGTATATTCTTTCCTTTCTTTTTCTTTCTTTCTTTCTTTTTTCTATGCAACATCAATAGGGAGGTGGGTCATGCCCACACACTGCACTCTATAGAATGATTGTGAGGAGAATATGCAATATGTCAACTTTCAAAGAAAAGAAGGGGGAAAAGAAAAAAAAAGTAATGTGGATTTAGAAAGGTTAATGTTTAATTGTTTGATCAATCTTATATA
>PVJA010047364.1:0-14646 GCA_004027025.1 Myocastor coypus
TTTTTTTTTTTTTTTTTTTTTTTTTTTTTTTTTTTTTTTTTTTTTTTTTTTTTTTTGCATGTCCATCAGTTTCTTTCTGTAAATTCCTAGATGTGCATTCACGGAGATATGAACACTGCAGGGGTAAGGCTTTGGATGTATGCTGCCAGATCATTCACTTAGAATGAAGGTTGGATCTCTTCTGTAAGTAAATAGAAAATGGCACTGCACCATGATTTGCAGTATTTCAACATTTATTGTTTTTGTTGCTAATATAGATAGGTCATCCTATGTGGTAGACCAGGGCACTGAGAAGTTTCTAGATAAAGCAGGTGGGAAGATACTATATGAACACTATGCTGAAGTGAAGAACCCAAGTGCTAAAAACCTTGACTTATATGCAAAGTGAGCATTTAGAGTTGATCCTTATAGAAGACTGCCAGGGTCTGAGATAGGAAAGGCTGTATAGGTAATGCTTAAGCATAGTCTTTGGTCATAAAGGGTGAGGTGGATTTGGCATTGGAGTGCACATGCTGGATTCTGCTCCCCTCCTCTTGGAGTCACTGCTTGCTTGCTTCCTGGGTGCTGCACACCTACCTAGACTTAACTTAACTTCCGTCCCCAGAACCTGTGTGATGTGTGGTAACCAGAAATTCTGATTTAGGTTGAGGTTATACAGTGTAACTAGAGAGTGAACTAAGTCTCAATCTGTATCTGTGAGTATAAACACCACAAACCATCAGAGGGCTAAGGAACTTGTAAGACAGTGAAAGATAGTCACTAATCAAAACAGACAGATACACTGTAGGTATTGCCAGATAATGTGAAACAGAAAGACAAAGAGCTCATAGGAAAAGTTGGAGTGGGGGGTAATGTGTAAAAATTATCCTCACGTATCAAAAGCATGATTATTATAGTCCTTTACAGTTAAATGATTTAAAAAAAAATACTTCTTAGAAATTGAAAGCGTCGTAGGCATGGTGGCACACATCTGTAAGCTCTGTGGAGGCGGAGGCAGGACTACCATGAATTCAAGGCCAAACTTGGGTTATAAAGTGAGACACTGTCTGGAAAGAAAAGAGAGAGAAAATGTCATGCAAAACATTAGATAAGCTGAAAGTAAGAATTCTATCCATTTCTGAACAATTGAATTTAGAATAGTTAAGAATGGAAAGAATAGCTGGGAGAGGGCCCAGCGGGATGGCTCAGTGGTCTAAAGAGCCTGCTTAGGAAAGCTTGGGCAACTGCAGGGACTGCGGTTCAATCCCAGGCACCACATGCTGCGCCAGCCCTGCCCTCAGGGCAAGCTGAGCCGGCCATAAAAATAAATAAATAAACAAACAGAAGTTCTGAAACAAGAAAAAAATAAATTAGTGTGTGTGTGTGTGTGTGTGTTTGAGACAGGGTCTCGCTGTACAGTTCAGGCTGGCCTTGAGCTCAGTTTTGTAGCCCAGGCTGGTCTTGAATTCTCACCGATCCACCTGCCTCAGCCTCCCGAGTGCTGGGATTACAGACATGCGCCACCATGCCTGGCTCCAAAAAATTCTTAAAAAAAAAAAAAGAATAGCTGGGAGGATTATTGAGTGTTTGAGACCAGCCTGAATTGCATAGCAAGACCCTGTCTTAAAAAGACCAAAAAAAAAAAAAAAAAAAAAAGTTTGTGAGGGCGGTTGGAGGATTGATCTAAAGGTGCTAACATTTAACATGATCCTAACAGGGAATGAAAGAAAAAATTAAGACTAAGTGGCTAAGATAATTTTTCACCTCCTGTTAGAGTGACCAGGTGGTAGTTACGAATAATGTAAAATGTGTCAAAAAGCCTGGTGACATTTGGAAATCTAGGAACAAGGAATTTTATAGGCAACTTGAAAAGAAAAACAGATTCCTCGCAAAGGGACAAGGATCAAATTGATACCTAATACTTACGACCCTGTGTGATCGAAGAAAATTATTTTCAACTGAACTGCTGAGTGAGGAAGATAGTGTTGACTTGTATACCTTGACAGTTCAAAGATGAGGGCAAAGTAATATTTTTTTTTGGCTTGTGAGAATCTTAGAATATCTCTGAACTATATCTCAGTTAACAGAATGTATTTAGAAAAACAGACAAGATAAAATACACAACAATATTGAGAAAAAAGAGACCTTCCTTGTTTATTTCTAAAGCAGTATTTTAAATGAAATTATTATTAAAACTGGATGTGGGACTGGGGGTGTAGCTCAATGGCACAGTGCTTGAGCATGACATCCTGGTTGAGTCCTGATGCACTTGCGTCCCCCACCCCTTCAGTAAAACTTGGTGTGGGCCCGGCAGGATGGCTCAGTGGTCTAAAGCGCCTGCTTAGGAAAGCTTGGGCGGCTGCAGGGACCGCGGTTCGATCCCGACACCACATGCTGCGCCAGCCCTGCCCTCAGGGCAGGCTGAGCCAGCCATAAAAATAAATAAACAAATAAAACTTGGTGTGGTAGGATCAAGAGTTTGATGACAGCCTGATATATGTAGCATGTTTGAGGACAGCAAGACCCTGTTTCAGAAAAACAAAATACCATAAACTGGAATTTTTAAGATAGTAGCAAAATGAAAATGATTAGGATCAAAGGCCTAACTTCAGTTGTGCAGTAGAAGTAGCCAAGTATGATTTTAATTTTTTTTTCTTTTAGTTGATGTTTTTGTTTAGTTGGTTTTAAGGAATAGTGTAGGCTGTATTTTTTAGGTTTTGATAGAAAAATGGAAGTAAAGTATCCTTGGAAAGGTAAAGGTAAGTTCTGGAAGATTACAGGTAGCTCTCACTAGGTAAAAAGGGTCCTCTGTCACTGTAACTATATAGAGAGAACCCCAAAAGGATTGTGTATCTTCAAAATTAAAAGATAATGGCTATGTGTGGTGGCATACACCTGTAATTCCAGCAGCCCAGGAGGCATAGAAAGTAGAGCCTGTAGGGGACTGGGGAAAGAGTTCAGTAGAATAAGCACTTGCCTGGCAAGTGCCAGGGCCTGAGTTCAATCCCCTCTAGTTCAAGCCAGCCTGGGCAATTAGTGACTTAGGAAGAACCCATCTGAAAATGAAAAAGGACTGGGGATGCAGCTTAGTACAGAGGCTGCAGGTTCAGTTCCTAGTGTCCCATTTGAGCAGGCTCCTGGTGAGAGCGACCTGAGATACTTGTAGTGCTTAAAGGAGGAAGGACGTACATTCCTGGCCCCAGAGCTGGCTGGCATGGAAACTGCTATTCAGAGATATGATTGGAGGCATCTGTTAACCATTGTCAGGAGAAACTATAAGTGTGGGAAGGATGAATAGCTGAATAAAAATTGTTTCTGGCTGAGTCTCATAGGTTTTATTAAAAATAATAGTGGCTGAAACTTTTATGCCTTTGAATCTGGGTAAGAACCCACTCTGGCTGGCAAGGCTATCCAGAGAAAAAAAAAAACAGGTAGAGAGGACATGTGCATGGGAGATGAGAAAGGCTGCACTATCCAGCTGTTTTGGCTTGTAGGGCCAGTGCATCTAGACTCTGCAGGTCAGACCAGCAGAAAGAGTGTTGCTGCAGCTCTGAAGCAAAGGGTGTTGTGGGCAGTGTACTCACAGTTTACAGGTGTGCTTACCAACTCCAGCTTAGAGACCTTTACAGGTGACACTGATGATACTGTTTACCAAATACCTGAGTACTGTGGCATAGCCAGGTTGATATGTAACATTAATTAACATACTGGTGAAGTGCTATATTTGTTTATCGTTTTGGAAGTAATAGTCATTTGTCAATTGCAAAGAGGTACATCTGGTTGAATCTTTTCCTTAGTGAAGTTTGGGAACCTGAAAGCCTGGTCCTGTAGGGAGACTTACTGGAATTTTTGTCCAAAAAATCAACAAAAGATAAATGTTTATTTGAAGGAGAAAAAGTATTACTGAGAAGTATATTCTAAAAGAGAAATGCAATTCTCTGCAACTGTTCCTTAAAAGGCCATTTATATGTCACTGCATATTTCTAGAAATTATGAAAATGTATAGAAATTTTTATTTGGGATCTGATTGTGTTGGTTAGTAATGAGTGTAGGCTTTAGGCTTTACGCCTTTGTCTCCATTAAGTTTCAGATTGGGATCTTGTTTTTGATATCTGGGAAAAATGTGGAATTTTTCACTCAATTTTTAGAAGATGTCTAGTACTTACTGTGAAGTTTTTTCCCTTCTAGGTTTTAGAGTTGTGTAAGTCTGTAAGGTTAGAACAGATAACAAGTGCACCCACACTACACTTCACCCTTACAAACATGAATATGAACTGCATGGCTACATTTATGTGAGTTTGAGCAAGGCAAGATTTTCAGCAAATTGAAAAAATTCATAGGAAGAGCAAACTTGTAGCTTGAAATATCAAAAAATTTGAGAATAAAGGTATGTCATCAATGCATAAAACACAGTCTGTTTTATCATTTGCTGCTGTAAACCGCACAGACATTTTTATGAAAAGTTCCGCGTGTGTTATAGAACTGTACACTTCTTAATGGCAAGAAGTGTGAACAGTGCAGCTGTTTAGCACTAGGTCCCAACTGTGTGATCTTAGCTGTGCCCTGGCTACAATGCTGTGAACACTGTACAGACCACTGGGCCATGCTAAGTCTCCCTGTGAGTGAAATAATAAGTTAGGGGTATCTGTAAAACAACCCTTCCATGGTTTTGTGTCTTCTATTACGTAGAACACACACATAAAACTGTTAATGTGACTATGTTTATTAGTAAGGCTTCTGGCCAGCAGTGGGCTGCTGGTCATTCTGATTATGCTTAGGGGTTGGTGACACTTACTGCTCCTGGATTGTTTCAGTGGTAACTGTTCTTTTTCTTTTTTTCCCCCACCATTTTTTTTTTTCCTGCTATTTGTTCTGTAATTAAATGTATGTGTTGTTTCTATGTCCTGTGCTGAAGCCTCTGTATGAGCCCTTGATTATTTGAAGCAGATTATAAAATCTTTGGATTACATTTCCTTCCCCTGAGAACATGAAGCTTCTTAATAAGTTGTCTTCTGGCATAAATCGTGCCTGCCAGAATCTGATTTTCTTTACTTATACATGATTTGATCTTTTTCTTTAAAGGCCCAAAGGGCACTACTTCCTTTAAAATCCATTTACTGAAAATATGCCTTAGCACCAATGATACTAGGTTAGGTTTCCTAGTGGGTGCATTTGTTTGGTTTATTGTAGGGTTGTTTTGTTTTGTTTTGGTATGCTGGGATCACATTCAGGACCTTATGCTTGTAGGCACTTATGCTGCTGAGCTATCTTCCTGATCCACAGATCTCTCTCTCTCTCTTTTTTTTTTTTTTTTTAATTATGGTTTTTAGTATCTTTCCCCATTTATTTGGTTTTAGTTTCTATTATATAGATGTTATGTCTGTCAACATCTCTATTTTTGCTCCATCTGTGTCCTTTTCATCGTCCTCTTTTTTAGCTCCCTTGGTGTCGTTTTCTCTTCTATTTAGTTTTCTTACTTAATTTCTTCTGAGATCACTGGATAACTTTTATATTTTTGGAGTTCTAAGGCTGCCTCTGCTGTTTTCATAAGAAAACAGACATTATCTGAAGTCCCTCCAATAGCCATCTCTGTCTCCTTTCTGAGACAGCTTTTGGGGTCTCCCCTCCTTTCCTCTGGCCTCCTACTGTGCTGAGGATTTTATTCCTAGTTGGTGCCCTGAGGGCAGAAGCAGCATCAGTGGTTTTCTGGCCTTACAGTCCTGCACTTAACCCATCCCAGGCTCCCTCCTGCGTGAGTAATTCTTGTTGACTTTGGTGGCCTCTCTTATCTTCCATCCCGCCAAGATACCTAATTTGGCTGAATTTAAGACATTTTCTACAATAAATTATTCCTATTTAGAATATATGTAGTTACATATTACAACTTATGATAAATTGCTTTTTAAAAACTCATTTGCGTTATGTGTCAGGTGTTAAGTAATGTTCATGATATACCAAACAAGAGCGTTTTATCCATAAAACTGAGAAAAGCATTTGTTTCTTCTTCATTCATTTTCTACTCTTGGCACAAATCCGCATCTGTCAGACTGGTTTTCGCCTTTAGCTTGTGCATAGACCTGGTGTTATCTTTTGTCTCTGGACTTCAAGGTGAAATGAAGGATTTTATTCCTGATGTAAAGAGCTGTGTATTATTTACAATATAAACATAAATTTTTCAGTTGTTCATATTCTAGAAATAATGTAATTTGATCTTTCAAAAGAATTTGTGATACTTCAAATATGTCAGAAATTGTGTAATTAAGATTATGTGCTTTAGAGAAGTAGTGCTGGTATCACATTGTTAACAAGTCAACTTGAACTCTAGTTTTAGTAAAAGTTGAAAATCTAGTTTAAGGGCCCGGTGGGATGGCTCAGTGGTCTAAAGCACCTGCTTGGGAAAGCTTGGGCGGCTTCTGGGACCGCGGTTCGATCCCCGGCACCACATGCTGCACCAGCCCTGCCCTCCGGGTGGGCTGAGTCGGCCATAAAAATGAGTAAATAAACAAAGGTTCTGAAACAAGAAAAAAAAATTAAAAAAATAAAAAAAAAAACATCTAGTCTAGCCAGGCTTGGTGGCACACGCCTGTAATCCCAGCACTTGGGAGGCTGAGCCAGGAGGATCAGTTTGAGTTTGAGCCGAGCCTGGGCTACATAAATGGGTTCAAGGCTAGCCTGAACTGTGTAGCGAGACCCTGTCTAAAAGAGAAAGAAAGAGAGAGAGAGAGAGAGAGAAAAGAAAGAAAAAAAAAGAAAGTAAGTCTAGTTTATTCATATACTGTGTAAATTAGTAGGAAGATGATTTTTAGGCTGTTGTACTGGTTGAGATGGAATAGTTGTACATTTCTTTTAAGATTGAATAATTATGTGTAATTTGTTTTCCTATCCCTGAGACACAATACCTGATACTCTCAACTTGAAGGACGAGAGGTTTAATTTGGTTCATGGCTTTACTAATTTGATAGATGTTTCTTAATCTAGTGACATTGACATATCAGGATTAATAGTCACCCTACCCCTTATCAACTGCACATCCAGACATATCGCATTCACAGCCGGAAACTCAATAATGTCTTCCTTAAAGTCACAATAGTTCCAGCCCTTTTCAAGTGCAGCTTAATATAGTCTTAACTGTGACCCTCCATTAAACTAAAGAGTAAGTTGTATAATCCCAAGGTGCAATATGTGAGATAAGGATTTCTATTATAAAAGAGCAACAGAAAAGAATTAGAATTGAAGCAAGATTGAACCCAGCAAGCTGAACATACAAGTCCTGCTGCTCCGTGTCTGGCACCTGGCATTCCTGTTCTGGATAGTATGGACAGCCCCTGCCTTATGTTCTTGATGGTTGTAGCCCACATGACCTTTCTCATGGAGTGGCTTTGTTCTTGATTTCCAGCCTTCCAGCAGTGGCACATCTGATCTCCTGTAGTCTCATACTTATAGCTTTTTACACTGTCCTCTTGGGCATTTCTTGCCTGGCCTTTCAGGTCTTCCTTTGAAATGTGGGTGGGAACTTTCTTGACTCTGTAACTGTTTGATTGATTGATTGATTGATTGATTGGTTGATTGGCATTACGCTGGCTCAGCCTGCCTTGGGGATGGGGCTGGTGCAGCACATGGTGCCAGGGGTCAAATCGCAGTCCCTGTGGTTGCCTAAGTTTTCCTGAGCAGGTGCTTTAGACTGCTGAACCATCTTGCCAACCTCTACAACTGTTACATTATACATGACAGTAAAACTAGCATCTTATGGGCAATGCTAGTCACCTGCTGCTCAAGCACTACCAGGTCTCTTTGTATACAATGACCTCTGAGTGCCTTGGTGGCTAGCAGAGTGAAATGAATCCCAGAAAACCAATTCTATAGGAAGCCTTCTCCATCAAGCACCTCTGCAACTGTTTTAAGAGAAAGTCTTATTCTTTTGTACCCTTCAGCCTGCCATGGATGGGGTCTAGCTGATTCTTGAGGTGCCCTCAAATCATCTTTCCTTTTGTCCTTGTACAAAGCATTTGTATGGTTTTTATTGGTGCTGGTCTTTTTAACTTCTATGCCTTGTTTGACCCCCAACTTTATAAACTAATTTTTGTGAGCTACCATTTAAGATTAAAAAAAAAAAAAAAAAACTTCCTGTGTCTTTAGCTCTTAATTAGTATAAATCTGGCTAAGAAGAACCAAGGGGTATCCATGCAACAACCCATCTTGAAATTTCTTCCACCAGAATAGTCTTATCACCCTTAAAATTGGTCTCCTTGCAGTTGCAGAACCTGGGCAAAATATAGATGAATTTTCTGCCAGAGTATCACATCTAATTTAAATGCCTATAGAATCCTTGTTCCCCAAGGAATTTCCTGAACCTGGCTTTTGCTGTTAGCATTCTGGTCTTTTGAGGTCTAACCACCATCAGTCTAATACCTCTATAGTTTATATCTTCAAATGATCTATACTCCTCTAGGAAAATAAACCACATGATCATCTACAGTCCTATAGCAGAGACCCTATTTATATGGTGCTAGTTTTTCTCCTATTAATTCTCCTGTTAATTCTCCTATTGCTGAGACATAATACCTGAGACCCACAACATTTTAAAAAGAGAAAAGGTTTAATTTAGTGCATGTAATTGCATGAGATTCAGTGTGTGATCTCAAGCTCCAAGAGAAAAACCTGTTGATGAAATGACCAGGTGGAGCAAGTCGATCATTGCCAAAGAATAATGTTCAGGGCATTCTTGGGCATATAGTTCCTAAGACAAAGGAGACAAGGCCTCCATGGACTCATTCAGATACACCCAGAAGTATGCTCTACTAATTTACTGGGTGTTTCTTAAGCCAATGAGGTTATGTATTTGGATTAATAGTCACAGTATTGTATAAAGTGTGTACATGTATATAGTTATTGTTGATCACCTCTTTAACTCAGGCAATTCCTAGTTAATAGAATTAAAGGAAAACTGAGAAAGCTGAAAAACTGATATTCGGGAGTCTGGTTTACATTCCTGTTGATAAGTTTTTTTTTTGTTGTTTTTTTTTTTGTGTGTGTGTGTGTGTGCCTGTACACAGTTCAGGTACCCAACGAATTCCTGTTATTAATGAACTGAGTTACATATTTGTTGTTGTACATGGCCACATCTGTGAACACCATTGATGGGGGTAGGAGCTGAGCATCTTGAGTCCCCTTAAGTGGGAGTATGGCATACAGAATTTGCATGTTCCTTGATTTTTCTGTAAAGCGTATGTTAGCCAGTGGTTGTGTGGGATTTAGGTGTACATACTTGTGAGATAATACCTTGTATGTGTGAATGCAGAAAACATCGGACCAGTGTGGGGCCAAGCAAGCCTGTGTCCCAACCCCGGAGGAACATCGTAGGCTGCAGGATCCAGCATGGGTGGAGAGAGGGCAATGGCCCTGTCACCCAGTGGAAGGGGACAGTCCTGGACCAGGTGCCCGTAAATCCCTCTTTGTATCTTATAAAGTACGATGGATTTGACTGTGTTTATGGACTAGAACTTAATAAAGATGAAAGAGTTTCTGCACTCGAAGTCCTCCCTGATAGAGTTGGTAAGTTCTTTTTATTATTTGTACATTATTGCTTTAAAAGTGTTAAGAAATGGTTTTTCTAAAAAAATGTTGCTATTTATACTTTTGAAAATCAAGGACCCCTGATAAACCTTTAAATCAGTGATCTTAGAGTCACAAAAAGTGTTCTGAAAGCACAATTCAAGAAATTCTGATGGATATAAAAATGTATAAAATATTTACTCAGGAAGTTTGCAACTAATAAGTTCTCACATGGTTTGTAACATTTTTGCTCAGTATTATCTGGACTCTGATAGGTAAGGCTTTAATTAGTCAAATATACTCCATTGATTTCTTTAGGTACAGATTTTGAAATATGTATACATTACATAAATTTTCTGTTCTTTGAGCTAAATATAAGCAGGCAGAATATAGACTTTATTATTATGTGCATTTGAGCAGTGGTAGTGGAAATTAATGATTATTTTTTGTTTTATATCACATATTGCCAGTTCTGCCTTGCAAATCTTCCTTAAGCCATAAAGGTCTAAATTAGTGATTCTATTTTTAAATGAAGTGGGTATCCCCAAGTTAATGTTACTTTCTTAAGGATATTTAGTTTAAAACATTTGTTATAGTAATGCTGAAAATACAGGTTTATTCTTTTGGAACCGTCAGGCCTATGCTATTAAACAACAACAACAGAACCTTCAAGAGACCTAGAATTAAAGAGCCAGAGGTTGAAACTCTTAAACTCTCAGAGGAGTTCTAATTCCCTGTTTTCTTCAGACTGTATCATTATGTTCTTGGGGAAAGTTTCTTCACTGATAAGTTAATAACTTTACCGTAACAGCAAGTTAATTTGTGAATCTTCCCTTTAGATAGCAAATGATAAATTTTTATTCATTTTGTATAAACACTTCAATTTTCAAAAAATCTTTCCTTAGATTTAAATTTGTTACATTTTTAACAACTTTTATTCTTTTGGTTTGTTTGTTGTTGTTGTTGTGCCTGGGAACTGAACCGAAGGGCTTGAGCATGCATATTAGGCAAGTGCTCTACTGATTAACTGTGTTTCCTAACCTCTTTTAAAATTTTAAGCTCAGGGGAACAAGTGCTTGCCTGGCAAGTGCACGGTCCTGAGTTCGATCCCAAGTTCTGCAAATAAATGACATAAGTAAAATTTTAAGCTAGGAGAACCAACAAGATAGTTCAGCAGACTAAACACTTGCTTAAGCAAGTGCAGGGACCAGGGTTGGATCCCACATTACATGCCTTACTGGCACCACCCCTGGGTAAGCTGAGTCAGCCACCAAGACTTGGCACGATGGCGTGCACTTGTAGTTGCAGCACTGGGGAGGCTGAAAATAATTGGATCACTGTGAATCTGAGCTGTGTATAGTGAGGTTCTGTACCAAATACTTTTTTTTTTTTTTTTGAATTTTTTATTTTTGATTTTTTTTTTTCTTGTTTTAGAACTTTTGTTTGTTCATTTATTTATTTTTATGGCCAGCTCAGCCTGGGGCAGGGCTGGCGCAGCATGTGGTGCCAGAGATCGAACCATGGTCCCTGCAGCCGCCTAAGCTTTCCTAAGCAGGCACTTTAGACCACTGAGCCATCCTGCCGGGCCCACCAAATACTTTTTTTTTTTTTTTGTCTTTTTGAGACAGGGTCTCACTATGCAGTTCAGGCTGGCTTTGAGCTCACTTTTGTAGCCCAGGCTGGTCTCGAACTCACATCGATCCTCCTGCCTCAGCCTCCCGAGTGCTGGGATTGCAGGCGTGAGCCACCATGTCTAGCCATTTTTTTTTTTTTAAAGTAAACAAAATAAAATTTTAAGGTAGGGTCTCATTAAATTCTTTACACTATTCTTGATCTTACCATTTTATTACCTCAGTTTCCCAGTGATTATAAGTGTTACTACTTGTTCTGCCTCGTGTGTGTACATCCTGTATTTTCCTCCTCATCTTGAAACCAATCTATGTCCAAAGTTTGAAATGTTAACTTATTTAGGGGCTGGGGAAATAGCTTAGTAAAAGTGCTTGCTGGCAAGTGCAAGGACCTGAGTGTAATCCCTGGCTCTGCCAAAATAAAATAAAATGTTAAGATACTTACTTGCAAATTGTTTACTTAAAAATTACCCGAACACTAAAGTCATTTATTGTGCCAAATAATTATCATATATATCCATCTCCTGACCTTAGTCTCTACCCCTTTTATGGCAAACTACTAGCTCACTTGAATTTTTCTACATCTTGCTGTATGTGTTCTTAATTACTTTTGCCATCTTAGGACAGATACAGGCAACTATCTCAGGTAATAGGTTCAGTGGTCACATGCTGTTTGGGCATTATCCCAATTTCCAGCAATAGTCAGGGATTCCTATAACTTGCAATAGTTAATGTAGTTTGGAAAGAGGGGTCCAAAAGCTAGTGACCGCATTGGTAACATATGTATCCTGTTCAGTTGATACATACTGTTAATGGCAATATTCACAGTGATAGATTATTTGCCCTTTATATTGTGTAGGAAGAATACAGACTTCATGTATTGCTTCAGTCAGTGTACTATAGGTATATTTTCTTTAAGCTGATGGTAAAGAAAAAAAAGATAAGTCACTTGATTGTTTGATGGTAGAACAGTGTTTTTCAAGAGAAGGCCTGGGTACCTTTGAGATTTCTGAAGGCCATACAGGAGGTTTGCAAGGTCAGAGTTATTTTGATATTAAGATACAATTTGCCCTCTTTATTCTTTAATAGTTGCACAGTAGAGTTGTCCACATCTAATACTTGGAAAATCTATGTAACTCAACAGACTCGTGAGCAGTTTGTGATGATGTAAATTACAATTCAGCAAAAAGGGCAAGACTGACGGTTTTTATGTTTTTTTGTTTTTTTTTTTTTTTCAAGCCAAGATCTCCCTATATAGTTCAGGCTGGTCTTAAACTTGTGGTGATCCTTCTGCCTCTGCTTTCCAAGAGCTGGGAGTATAGATATTTGCCATCATATCTAGAAGACTGACAATTTTCTTAAATAGTTTTTTTTTTTAAACTAAAACAAAACATAATAGTATTTTAAACATTTCAAAGTGCATATTTTTCTTTCATTCGCCTTGTATATTTTGTCTCTATAATGAATTTGGCTACTCTAGATAGCTCACACAGTATTTGTCTTTCAGTGACGGGCTTATTTTCCTGAACATAATATACTCAGGCTCATCTTCCTAATAAGCACAGAATTTCCTCTTTAGGCTGAAAGTAGTGTATCACATTTGTTTTTCTACTTGTGCACTGAGGACATTGAAGTTGTCTTTCTTCTCTTTCCTGTTAATATGTGAAATTATGAGTTGAGCTTGTATGAGCTTGGGTATAAAAGCTCCTTCTAGCCCGGCGTAGTGGCACACCCCTGTAATCCCAGCACTTGGGAGGCTGAGGCAGAAGGATCGGTGTGAGTTTGAGACCAAACTGGGCTACAGCAGTGAGCTCAAGGCCAGCCTGAACTGCATAGTGTGAGACCCTGTCTCAAAAAGACAGAGAGAGAGAGAGAGAGAGAGAGAGAGAGAGAGAGAGAGAGAGAGAGAGAAGAGGAGAGGAGAGGAGAGGAGAGGAGAGGAGAGAGAGAGAGAGAGAGAGAGAGAAAAGAAATCAACCTTTCCAATGCTGTGACCCTGCAATACAGTTAGTTCCTCATGTTGCGGTGACCCCAAATGAAAAAATAATTTTGGTGGCTACTTCAAAACTGTAATTTTGCTACAGTTATGATTCAGGATGGTTTTAGATGACCCCTGTGTTTTGGTTGTTCAATCCCTGCCGGGGTCACAACCCAGAGGTTGAGAACCGCTGTATTTTTCTTTGGAATATATACCCCGAAATGGTATATATTAATTCTAAGTCGAATTTTATAAATAGGCCTGTCATGCTCTTTTCCTTTGAGTTGCACCATTTTAAGACCCATCAGTAATACAGCTCACTGTTGAGTGATTGCCTAGTTTGACCCCCAGCCACCTCAATAGTTTTTTTACAGTTTCCGCAGTACACAAGGGTTCTAGTTCTCCAACTCTGCCAGAATTTTTCTTGTTATTCTCCTCTTCCTCCTCTTCCTCCTCCTTTTTTTGATAGTAATTAACTGTGATTTAAACCCTAACTGTGATTTAAACCCACACAGTTAATCATGTGGAGCATCTTTCAGGTGATTGTTAGCCATATGTATATCACTTTTGGAGAAATAGCTCTTCAAATCTTGATTATTGTTTTTTGTTTTTGGTTTTTTTTTTCCTGTTTCAGAACGTTTGTTTGTTTGTTTTTAAGGCCGGCTCAGCCTGCCCTGAGGGCAGGGCTGGCACAGCATGTGGTGCTGGGGATGAACCCATGGTCCCTGAAGCCGCCCAAGCTTTCCTAAGCAGGTGCTTTAGACCACTGAGCCATCCTGCTGGGCCCTTTGATCATTGTTTTAAATTTGGCTAATTTGTTGTTGAGCTGTTGTAGTACTTTATTCTAGAGACACAGGTTTTAACATAAATGTATGTTTATTGGTAATTGTTTCAGAGAGTGTGTTGCAACTAACTTTCAGAGCTATTAGTTGTTGGCTTTTGGTACAGTTTTATACAAGTAGTCTATTTATTAGACTTACCTAAAAAAAATTTCAGCATATCTTTGAGAGGCTAATGTCAAATTTAAAAACATAATAACAGGTTAAAAAGCTGAAGCAAATAAGACAAATTGTTCTATTAAAGCTAGATGTTGACTTGCCAAAATATAAAATTATATCACTTTTTTTTTTTCACTTTTTTTTATTGTTTAAATTTAACACGGGTTATATTACATATTTTCATCATCAGATCAGTTTAGATTAATACATATAGGTATATAAGATTGATCAAACAATTAAACATTAACCCTTCTAAATCAACATTATTATCTTTTTTTTTTTTCCCCCCTTTCTTTTCTTTGGAAGTTGACGTATTGCATAATGTCCTCACAATCGTTCTACAGAGTACAGTGTGTGGGCATGACCCACCTCCCTATTGATGTTGCTTAGAAAAAAAAAGGAAAAGAATATACTTCTCTTTGGACTAAGAGGAAGCAGGTACATATACAGTCAAATGTTCTGCAATTGCAGTGGGCCACAAGTGAAGCTTGTGATGTTGGAAGCTATTGAA
>PVJA010047365.1:0-14687 GCA_004027025.1 Myocastor coypus
TTTTTTTTTTTTTTTTTTTTTTTGGCTGGGTGATCAAGGGCAAGTCAAAGCAAGACCTGTATAACAAAACATTTGTTTTTTTTTGTATCTTCCAGGGTCAAATCCCCTCAGGATTAAGTTTGGAACCATATACAGTACTTTGTAGAACTGTTGTTAGTGTCAGCCTTTGGGACGAGTCACAGCCATTGCTTGGCCAGTTTGCTCTCTGTGAAAGCCTGAGAGAATGTTTTTCTCTGGGTGACTCTCCTTAGATGCACTAGAGTTCATTTATCCCTTTCCTCTGAGGTCCCATAATCTCTCCAAGGTTCTTATTTGGACAGATTTGCAACTGAACATGACTTCTGCTGGATGAAGGTGGATAGTCCTCTCCATCTGCAGCTCCACTAAGGCAGAGGAGCACCTTGGGAAGAGAGTCCAGACCTGAGCTACAGCAGAGACTTGGCTATATTTCACATATGTCTGATGGGTGGTGGTAGCACCCTATCAGAGGTACCATGAATTAGAGGAAGAAGCAAAGGCCTCCGAAGGGGGAGGACACTAAAAGAGAAGACAGATGCAACTCAGAGGCCTCAGCAAGGAGAGAGCCTCCAGGTGGCGGGAGTCCTGCTATGGGAGGGATGGGGCTGTGCACAAGACAAAGGCCTGGAAAGACCATCATGAGATGCTGTAACACTGCTAGGTGTAGGCAAATTAGCTGTGTGGCCCTCGGCCAGCTGGAACCCAGAGGAACACTAGTCACGTTTCCTCCGAGATACAAACTAAGCCTCTGGAAAGGAACGGTGCTGGCCATTCCAACCACCTCAACGCCACCACCATTGGCTATTGCCTACATTCTAGGGCCACAGCCCCGAGCACTGGTAATGTTGTGGAAGGTTCAGTCTATACTCAGCTAGCTCACCAGCAGAGTGGCTTAAGGTAGACAACAGCAGGTCATGGCTACAGGAAACAGCAAAGAGCCAAGGGAAGAGCTGCAACTGGGGCTTTCCCCTCCTTATATTATAAACAAGCTGCCCTGGGCTGGGGGTGTAGTACTCACACAATGTCCATGTCCTCCTCTACCACAGGATGAGGATGTTTACAAACTAAGAATCCTGGCTCTCTGCTGAGTCACTTAATTAAATTTTTTAACTTCTCAAGTTGACACAATATATCAACCAGTACAGAAAGATAGTGGTGTGACCAACTCAGGGCAAGAGAAAAGAGAAGAACAAATTGGGGAGTGGAAAGACTAAGATAATGGGGGCTATTTGGAACATGCTGGTGGTTACAACTTCTGGTGGAAGTCACCCCAGAAGAGGCTCTGTAGTATCTCAGTTGTTAGAGGGAGGGGACAAGCAAAGATTTCATACTATGAGAGGGATAGATGTAGCATTAGATAAATCCCATAAGGCTCCTTGAATACTGAGAAACAAACAAAGACTGAAGAAGAAAGCAACCCAGGAAGAGCACTCAGGAATTAGCCAGAGACTTAGACCAAGAGCAAGGGGCATTAGGGTCCTTAAAACCAAGGGTCATCATGTTTCCAAAAGACAGCATCAACAATGTCAACAAAGTAAGTGAGGTGGATCTAACAAAGATGACATCATCAAGCAGCACAGAGAGCTTCGGTAGGGCCTGGAAAACAGAAAGTTGCAAACGGATTGGTTTGAAGGAAACGGAAGTGAGAAATAGGAGAAAATAAGGAAGGCAGACTTTCCCAAAAGCACTAGAAGGGCAACAGATCAAAGCTGGAGGCAGAGAAACCAACAAAAGGACATTTGAAAGTGAAAGACATCCATTGGCCACGCAGCTATGAAAAAGACAATGCGAAAACAGACCCAAAAAGCAAGGAAAGATTTAAACTGTGGGTGAAAGAGGCTGTTGTTGTGGCTTATATCTAAGATGAGCCCCTACAGCCTCATGCACTCATCAGCAGGGCTTGGGGCATTGGTGTGACCATGGGTTGCATGATAACTGGGTGAGTCCACTGCTTGGTTAGCTTGGTTCTGGATATGAACCAGACAACCCACCCAGGGTGTGGATGGCACCAACTTCCTTCTATCCTAAATGCAAGAAAAAGGGCAAGACAGCCTCTCTCAGAGGCTGCTTGCTGCTTTCTTCCTACCCTGCCATGAACTGTTTCTCCTCTGCTATTACCCATTGCTGTGTCACCTTGCCTTGGAGCCAGCCAACTGTGGCCTGGAACTTCTACAAGCTGTGAGCTAACGTAAACCTTCCCACCTTTATCTTGCTGGTATCAAGTGTTTTTGTCCTGGTAACAACAAAATCACTAAGAGAGCCTGTCTCTTAAAAGAGCAGAGACCCCCTCATCTCAGCCTTGACGAAAGGAGCTGATGGTGGTCAGCTGTAGAAATGTCTACAGGGATGTGGAAAAACTTATGACCTTGACTTCAAATAAATTTAGCAGTCAGAATAGGCTATGTTGCTGAAGAAAAAATATGAACCTAGTAGTTCAGAGGCCAACCCCATCAAAACTTTCACTCACACCCTATGTGTTCACTGGGGTCCTCAGAGGTACCCAGTTCACTGTAGTCACTGGAGCACCCAGGTACCATCAATGCAGCTCCACCATGATCACCCCCATGGTGGGAGGGATGTGGTACATGCTACATCTGTTCACTGGCCGAAGCAAGCCATATGGAACAACCCTAACCTCAATATTAACATTTACCCAGAAAGAGACCTTGACGTGGTCACATAAGGAATTGTCACAATAAAGTTGGAAGTACAGTTTCTGTACAGTCAGTACAATGGTAATCTATAAAGCTCTTCAAGGAATTTGCATAAAAGAGCATTAAAATGCAAGGATTGGCAGGCAGCCTCGATGGCCCAGCTTAGTTTAAGATCCACAGTTTGTATGGATCCACAGTAGTATGTCATTGTTACCACATGTGTGTGTGATGGAAGTCTTTCCAAATTTCAAAGTCAACTGATAGTCAAGTAACATATCAGGACAAAGTAAGATCATGCAACCCACTATGGAGCTCATCTGTTAGACTCACTCAGCCTTGCCTGACTACACCAGAGATAACCTGACCCAGCTCAGCTTGGCCGACTGCACCTAGCTGCATACCCTACACTGTCTAACAGTGACAGATACCTGATGCTACCCAATAAAATTCCACCATGTTTTTAAGCTTTTCTATGTCCTCTTGCAAACCTGTATAAAGTAAGACCAAAATTGGCTCTGGGCTGATGCTTTGGGAAAGATCCCTCATTGGTCCAGCAATAAAGTCACTTACTTTCCAACTCCTTGGTATGGAGCATTTTCCATTGGGTTCGGCACCAGTTCCACAACTTATGACCTTTAGCAACACCTGTTTACTCCGTCACCTAATCCACACAATAGAGAGTTAGACCATACGGTCTGTAAATTCCCCCTCCAGATCTCATGGTGATTTTCCAGCACCATGCATCGTAGCTCCACTACTGTAGGGAGTAGAGCATCTAAAACACCTTTCTGGTTGAAAACCCTCTGGGATCATCATGCCATGGGGTCCTGATGCATGTAAGCATTAAGCAGCATCCATCTTTTCCACTTGAACAGAAGCTCCCTGAGGTCAGAGTTCCACATGTTCAGTTTTCTTTTTTGTGGATGGGTTTGTTTTGTTTTTGCTACTCACCACCTTCATTCCACTCCTCTACTTCCTACTCAGGGCTGGTGAGCACAGCTGCACCACTGGGATGAAGGTTGGAGGTGGGAGCCAGAGAACAGGAAGAAGGAGGAGAGCATTAACAGAACAGAGGCAGGCAGTGATGAATTAAAGGAACAGCCATTAATTTTTCATTTTGATAGATTATCGTCCATCAGAAGACAAAAGAGATGGTTCCTGTGCCCAGAGAGGAGACTCTTGCTCCTGGTCATTTCATGTAGGCTTCTCTTTTTTCTGGAATTGGATAGTGGCCACCCAAAGAATGAAAAATTTATGACAATCTATAATTTACATACTAGAAGATAAATAATGAACTAAATCCTGTCATTAAGTTGGCCCTTTGTTTTTCTTAATCCCCTGGGTGATAAATCTGATTTTGCAGCAGCATTTACTATAAATTGATTTGTGTGTGTGTGTGTGTGTGTGTGTGGTAGGGGGAGGGAATTATTTGAAATGTTTCAGATAAAAATAGATTGTCCCAGCCATTGCATTACCTAGGGCCTCAAGACATAATTGTCTTATTAATGTGGCTTTACAGTGAGACTGGCATAACTAAGGGAAGATGTCAAGAAGGCATTTTGCAAACCACCACTGATTCTACAAAGCTTTTGCATTTAATAATGGATGTGTGAACTGCAGCGTGGGGGTTGAAGCTTGCTTCCACCAAGGCACTGTGAGGATGACTTTGTTGGAACCATGAAGACACCTTCCCTGGCTAAGGACACAGTGACAAAGTGCCTTGGCTTATACTCCTTACACTTGCTTGTCCGTAAAGTGAGGATAACAGTTAGAGGAATCTGTCAGCTAATATATGTAAAACAAATATTGGCACAGCAGGCAGTCATTGGAAGGTAATTGTTGTCATTAAAGTATCGGTATGCAGTGGGTTAGATCATAGTAGTTAACAATCATTGAGCACCTAGTGTGTTCCTGGCCCAGTTTTAAGTCCATTAGAGTTGTTAATCTTATTAATCCTTCATCTACCCTATCACATAGCCATTTTTTCCAAGGAAACTGAAATGCAGAGAGATCAAATTTACTAACGCAAGCCAGCAGTGATAAGACTGAGATTACTTATGGACTGGATAATTGTGAGGATTCCACCCTTTGGCTAGGATACTGTAAGCATGAGAAACATAGCAGTGGACAAAATCAGAGGAAATCCTGCACTCACATAACTGACATTTATCTGGCAGAAGGCAAATGATAAACAAGCGCAATGTGCAACCTGTACGAAGGGATGAGTAATGGGAAGAAAATGAAACAGGAAGTGGGGGAGGGGTCATCACATAATGCCAGGCAGTCATCATTTTTAATAAATAATGCCATGAGACAGTAGGTGCCATCCCATTCTGGGGCTTTAACTCAGGCCTTGGCACTGAGCTATACCCTCACTCATTTTTTGGCAAGATCCAAACATGGGATCCTCCTGCCTCAGCATCCCAGAGTTCTTGGCTTACAAAAGTATATCATCATGCAGAGTACAACTGAATTTTTTTTTTTAAGAAAATACAAAAAATTTCAGAATCTTGCTAAACAAAATAATAGGAATTCAATGATGGTTGTCACATGGCATACTATTGTCTTCAACTTCGTTGAAAAGCCAGACTTCGTAATCATCGGTGCATTGTTTAGGAGGAAGAGGAGGGGCACAGCAATCAGTGAGATCTACGCGTCCAATCTCATCTCTGCGCTGTATGTGTCATGACAGCAATAGCAACTCGATTAATTTCTCCAATCTTAGCCTGCTACGTAGTAAAAACGGGATCTTCGCACGGTCGTTGCAAAGATGGGGGGTGACAGAGCTCTGAGAAGGAAAACCAGCCTTTGATGTCTTCCTTCCCACATAGGCGCTATGGAGGTGACATGGCACCTACCACTTAAATATGATATGCAGTACAAATGAAAAAAATCTCTATTGAAATAGCTAGTGTAAGAAAGTTTACAGTTGGCCCCAAAGGTCTATGTGAATTTGATGTCTGTTAATTTTGTGGCCAAGAATCAAGAGTAGTGGGACCTTAGGCCAACATATGTTCTTATCTATCGAAGAGCAGAGCTGGATCCAAAGGCCATGAGAAGACTGAAGTAAACATGAGACAGCATCCTAAGCCAAGCATCCAGTGCCCTGCCCAGCACTTGGTAGTGATAGTAATGACCAGTTCTAAAGTATTTCCTATGCCCTAACAGTCATGCTAACCATTAAGTACACCCTGACATCAATTTATAGACCAGCAAAGAAGGTCAGAAAGCTGAAGGAATCATCCCCAAATTCACCAAGTTACCAAATGACTGAAGTGAATCTGAGAATTTAATCTTCTACTGCAGAGTAATTTTCTCACCTCAGAAGTTTAGTATCATGAAGACAATTCTTGGGACATATTAGGTACCCATTAAATGTTTGTTTCACACAAGAATGATAAATAAGCCGTCCTTTCTGCTAAGACCAGGGCAGCCAGAAAATGGGATCAAGCATCTGCAAGGGAACGACTCTTTTATCAACAACTCCCTGTGAGAATTCCTCACATTACGTGGTTTTGTCTGACATAAAATATTCAAGGGGAATTTACATGGCAGATCCCATTAACACCGAGGAAAGTTCTCTCTCTTTACCTATCACTCATGGGAAGTGCACTCTAATGAGCCAGCATGGGAGACTAGTGAGAAGGGTATGCAGGATTCAAAGCCACCCTTGCCTTCTGGATACAGGGAGATGTCAGAGGGCAGACACAAGAAACCTCTATAAATTTACTGAAGATTGGAGTCAAATGCTATTTGCTGTAATTTTTAGGGCTCAGCTATCACTGCCAACACTGCCACGCTTTAGTTTATACCGAGTGATCTCCATGTTTTAGATATGGAAAAGAAGGTACTGAGAGCCTAGGTGGCCTCCTCCTCCTTCTCTCTATCGTACAACAGCTTTCCAATGACCCTGCCATGTCACATTTGCATGGTAGCTTTGTAGCCAGGAAGGCTGCGATTTGACACACAAAGCATGTTCCAGAGAGAGGACTCTATGAGGGCCATCTCCCACTGCTTAATATTGTCTGGGTGGAAAGCTGAAGCTCAAGGTGACAAAGGGACATGCCCCAGCTCACCCAGTGTTATCTCAGACCCTGAACTATTTAACCCAGGAATCTTAACACAGAGAACAGGATTTTCCAATAAGATTGCTCTGGAATTCCAGGTTCTCTTTTTGGAATGAAATGAGGGAAAACTCTCCATTACCCAACTAGATAGTGGCCAAGTCTCGTCTCTGTTAGAACTAGGCTTAAGCTACAGTCAGAGATAGATAGGCAAGACATCGGGAGGGACTAAGAATGACTGTGCAGAATGTGTACAAAAGCCAGTAATTCCTAGATTCTGCAGGTAAAGAAGCTGTTCCGGTCACCAAGGTACATCCTCTGCCTCCACAACAAAATAGACTTCACCAAGAATATGATACCAGAGGCTTCTTAAAATACTTCGCCATGAAGGATTTCCTAACTGCTTTTTTCCTGAAGGAACTGATTTTCCTGTCTGTGAGTTTTTAGGCCACAGTTGATCTCCTCAGTCATGCAATACTGATTGAATGTCTACTGTACGCCAGGTTCTAGCACATGGAGAGAAGAGCAATTCAGACTTGAGTCCTGCACTGATAGAGAGGCAGATAGCACCTGTCTGTGGCATAGATAGGGATAATATGGGAGAGGAGGGGAAGAGGAAGAGGAAGAGGAAGGAGAAAGCGGAAGAGGAAGAACAGGGACGACAAAGAGGAGGAGAAAAGGAGGAGGAGGGAGGATAGGAGAGGGAATAGAAGAGGAGAGGAGAGTAGATTAGCAACAGCAAGAGAGACAAGAGAGACACAATAAAATAAAACGAAGAGCTATGAGAGCCACGTACAACAAAACAGCTTCAGAAAAGACACAGAGAAATTGAGGAGAAAAAGAACTGGTAGAGCAGCCAAGATAGGGGCAGAATCTGAATATGCACCCTGAGAGAGACACGACAGAATGAGACAGAAATAGAGCGGCTCATACCAGACATCACCTACCCAAGTGCAAAGTGTGTAGGTCGTGGGTGGGACACATGACTTCTCTGGGCCATCCAGAGACTTCCCCTGGGGTCGTCTATGCGGAGGGAAAGGACAGACTCCAGGAGAGGGCATCTATGGCTGGGCACAGTTTCTAATGACCCCATCAAGGATAAATTCTCTAGAAGTTTGTTTCCCAAAGAGATGGAGTCAGCAAAGCAAAGAAGATGGATGTACGAAATGGAGACGCCACGATCTGGAGATAACGAAGTTGAGGCCATTTCAAGGAATCTTCAGACAACATCCTTCTTTCCTAATGCTTTCAGGATACGTTTTCCCCATCTCTCTCACCAGATGTCACCTGCAGGAGTCAAAACCACCATGGAGGCTGGGAGACTAAAGCAAGGTCCCAAGTCACCCGAGAAAAGGAGCTAATCAGTTGCTATGGTATATCCTGTGTTTCAGCTCAACTCCCCTGTTTTTTGTTTGTTTCTTTGTTTCTTTGTTTTGTTGTCTTTTTGAGACAGGGTCTCACTATGCAGTTCAGGCTAGCCTTGAGCTCATTTTTGTAGCCCAGGCTGGTCTCAAACTTGCACCAGTCCTCCTGCCTCAGCCTCCCAAGTGCTGGGATTACAGGTGTGCATCATCACTCCCGGCTTGTGTCAACTCCTCTGTTAAAGGAAAGATGTGCCCACCTCAAAGCTGGGAGGAGCTAAATTTCCTCTACCTCTAGTCTGAAACAATGCCAGTGTTCCTGTCTTCCACACTTCCTCACGCTGGTAACTCAAATGTGAAAACACAGCCAGTCTCTCCTTTCAGCTACAAACTCACTCAGAAAACTGCTACCTGTATCACTGCTTGATGCATTTCAGGTGTCTTAAGCTCGCCATGCTCAAAATTGAAGTCCTAATATCCCCTTATTTGCAAATGAAGTATCTGCACACAAACAAGTCTTTTCTCGTTTCCAAGGAAGGAATTTAGAGTCAAACTGTGATATAAATCAGTTCTGAAAATCTACCCCTCACCCATCCTGACCACCCAGGGGGGAAAAAATTCAGGCACATCCCAAGGCTTCCAGAGACTCCTGGGAAGTCTAGAGATGAGGATCTCTTCCTACTCACCCATCCCTGGGGAAGCTTCGGCATCCAGAATAGGGATCAACAGAGGGCTGTCTATGCAATCGCCCTCACATCTCTTTTTTCTTGGGTAACCCACCCCAAGCACTTGCTCAAGCAATAAGGGCTCATTTTGTGATACAGCAACAGTAAGAGCTTTCCCCTGAAAGAACCAATCAAACCATGACAGATTATTTGCAGATGACTTTGGAAATGTTTCAAGTTTCTTTTCTGTGGTGTCTATTTCTTTAGGGAGTTTTAGACTTTATTAATCACTGCAATTGAACTCTATTGGAAATAGAACAAATATCAAAGGGCTTTCCTGAGAACTACTGCCGGTCTCTGCTCTGGAGAAAAGGTTGGAAGATTTCTATTTCTGGAGTTGCTAGAAATTCTACCCCATTGCTGAAACCTTCTCCTGACATCCCTGTCTCTCCGTAACGTACTGAGTACAAAGTTTGGGAAAGGATTCTTATTGGTCCTTTGGAGTCAATATTATTCCTTAGATCATGGTTGCCAGAAGATCTGGCTCTCTGATTGGCCACTCCATTACACATACTTGTTATGTCTGTTAGGGAAGGAATAAAAATAACAATGTTCTCAGGGCAGATTTTTTCTTCAGTTGTTAAGCAACTACTAGCTTCCACCGCTTTGTTATTGGACTCCCTTGAAGATGATGATGGTGACAACAACAATTATGGTGGTTGTCATCTTCTCCCCATATTCAAAGCCTCTGTTGAGTATTTTTTACACATGATCTCATCTGGGCATTATAATACTCTATAAGGCAGGTACTGTTTACAGGCAGAAAACCAAGGTTTAGAGAAGCTGAAATGTACCTAAAGTCACACTATTACTAAGAAGAAGGGTTGAAAATGACTGCTTTAATGTTTTATCCATTGCCTATCGCTACATAGCAAATTATCCCATTGCATCTTGGTGTGGGAGTCAGCAATCCAGACATGGCTTAGCTGAGTGTCTCTGCCTCAGGGCCCTTTCAGAGTCTGTAACCACCAGGGCTGCAGTCTGATCCCAACACTCAAGTGAACAAGAATCCATTTTCAAGTTGACGCATGGGGCTGTTGCAGTACGTAGTTGCACAGAAGCTGTTAGACTATGGGCTCTGTCTCTCACTGTTGGATCCAGGCCTGCTGTTGTCATTGGCCATGAGGCTCTACCCATGGGGTGGCTCACAGTATGGCTGCTGGCTTGCTCAGAGCAGTAGATCAGAAGGAGAGTGTGCAAGATGGAACATACTGTCTTGGTGTGACCTACTCTGCAAGGTAACATGTCATCCCTTGTGCCTTATTCTGTTGGCCAGAAGCAAGTCACTAGGTAGAGTCCAGACTTGATAGAAGAGGATTGCCCAGGGAATTACAGACCCTTGAGACCCTCGAAGACGGCCCACTGGGTATTCTCTTTGCAGATAAGTAGGCTGCCTCTGCCTGCAAAGCATTTAACATTGTTGTGGAGGAGCCTTCACTTTTAACTCTCCAGCTTCACGGCTGGCTTGGTTTGTCCAATGAGATATCTTACTGCACTCATGACCGCATCTTGCCAGTCTTCCTCAGTGCATTTTTTTCCTTCCTCACAACCACCACTCCGGAAATAGTTGAACCTGAAAAGTATCATATGCTGTGACTATCTGGGAACAGCTCATCCAGTGCCCTCATTTTGCATCTAAGAGCACTGAGACGCAGCAAACAGAACGGGCCTTCTTGTAATCCCACAAGGAGCAAGCGGCAAGGCTGGGACTCTGAACCTCATCTCGGTATGTCCCAACTCCCCAGGATCCTTGCTGGGAAATCAGTCCAAACCAGGCGCTTGGACTCCAGGGAGACTGCCAACATTTCATCAGCATATAAATGAGGGAAACACTGAGGGACGCTTCTCCCCCTTCCCCGTGCCTTTCTTCACAGGGGGCTGACTTCACTCCCTCCCAGGAGCTGGAAGGGCTCACTTGTTAACTGAGCAGTGAACAAGCCTTTTTGTGTGAAATAAAAAAAAAAAAAAGTAAGGATCTCTGCACTGTATCTGCTGCAGTTTCAAGGTACACAATGCCCTCTAGTCCTGAGTCAAGGTAGTTCCAAGAGGAAATTTTTGAAAACAATGAAGGAACATGAAATGTACCAAAAAACAAACAGATATAGATATAGAAGATATAGATATATAGATATATTTAGTTAGGTATCTTAGATAGATAGATAGATAGATAGATAGATAGATAGACAGACAGATATTATCTTATGTCTTCACAACAAAATTGCTCAAGTTGAGAGTCCAGAAACCCTTAAAAATTCTGTGTGAGCCGGGCGTGGTGGCGCATGCCTGTAATAGCAGCACTCGGGAGGCTGAGGCAGGAGGATCAGTGCGAGTTCGAGACCAGCCTGGGCTACAAAAGTGAGCTCAAGGCCAGCCTCAACTGCATAGTGAGACCCTGTCTCAAAAAAAAAAAAAAAATTCTGTGTGAATTGTTGATATAATGTAAAATTTCTACCGAGAGTCTACATATCTTTTTGGCTTTTAAGAATAACCACAACTATGTCACTAAAGAAAGAAATAAGGACCCCCTCTCTGAAATTTGTGAATACCCAGAACACTTTCATTGGTTCAAAAATAAAGTCCAGAATGACAATCAGCAGAGCCTGAGTTTCTCCTACTCATAAACATACAAACACATATGCAGAGTGGGAGATAGAAATCAGGACCTTAACACTAAGCTATATTTCCATACCTTCTTCCTCCTTTTGATTAAATGTATTCTACTCAAATCGCTTCACTTCACTAAGTCCAAATGCCAACTATCTACACCGTGTGTGTGTGTGTGTCTAATGTTCTCTCTTCCTTCTTCCAAAATATATGTGTATGTGTGTATATTGACATCATTGTTGCATAATATTTAATATTTAAGATATAACACCTTACTGAACTATGAATTCCTCAAGGGTAGATTATTCACTGAGCAAGTGTTGAGGGTGATATACAACCAGTCTAAATCTTGGATTATTTCCAAACATGGTTTGTTTTAAGCTCTCTTTCTTTCTCTTGTTTGGCTCCAAATGTGTGTGTCCTGAGCGAGAATACTGAGCGAAAGTCATAGTGCCATTTATACCCAGCTTTGGAAGCCATGAACTAGTGCTTCCACCATATTCTACTCACTGAGGTATTTACAAAGCTCTTTCCAGTCCAAGGGAAGGAGATGTACACCAGTTGATGAGGAACGGTTAGGGTTTTATTTTGAGACAGCGTCCAAATCACTATCTTGCCCAGGCTGGACTCAAACTTACCATCCTCCTGCCTCATCCTCCCAAGTGCTCCAGGATTGTGTCATTATGCCTCGCTATACTGATTTCGGTATAAATTAAATTCAGACATCTTCTCTATTCAGCCTACCTTTCAAAGTATTCTATCCCTTCCTACTGGTTGTGATTCGGAAGTTGATATTTGTACTACAGGATTCCCTTCAGTTGAATCATTGTCTTCTGAATGTCGTGTACCATTTTAAGTACTGCACTAACCAACCAGAATGGGTCCTTCTTAAATGATATTACTCAGTAACCATCTCCCATTCTTTTAACAACACCACTTCCATCCCCTTCTAAAAACCATTTGTTTTCCTATTCTTGAGCCATAGTCTAAGGTTATACCAAATCTCACTCAGTGCCGGGGACGAAGTTTGAACACATCTCATCCTTTCACCCATTACTACGGCTTAAGGAAGGACTATGGTTTAAGTGCTAAATCCTACAGCTAAACACAGCAGGAGAGAGGGGCTATACTGACTCATCACTGAAATAGAACCTGAAAGCACAGAGGACAAATCTGCAGCCAGGCCTGAATCTTGGAGGCAAACAAGAGAAAGAAAGACAGCTTAAAGCAAACCTTATCCGGAAATAGCCCAAAATCTAGATCAAGATTTAGAGTGCTTGTATGTCACCCCCAATAGTTGCTTAGTGAATAATCTACCCTTGAGGAATTCATAGTTCAGCAAGATGTTCTATTTTAAATATTAAATACTATGCAACAATGATGTCAATACACACTCACATGTACACATATATTTTGGAAGAAGGAAGAGAGAATATTAGACATACACACTGTAGATAATTGGCATTTGGACTTAGTGGAATGCAGTGATTTGAGTAGAACACAATTGATCAAAACGAGGAAGCTCCACAAGGAAAGACCAGTGGGAAACAGAACATAACCAGCAAAGAGTCTGAGATTTTAAGCAGAAGGGTTGGGAATTCTAGAAACTGATTTTTGGGGTTTTGTTGTTGTTTTTGTTTTTTTTTCCTATGCCTTTCCATTTTTATTTCTTCTTTAGATTTCTTATACTAGGAAGACTGTACGATATTTACACATGTAGGTCTATTTTATTTCACTCATGAGTATATGTTCAATATACAACCATTTATATATGAAGTCTTCCAGTTTATCATTCTTTATAGCTGAGTAATATTCCATTGTGTAAAAATATCACATCTTTTTCAACCATTCTTCAGATGATGGGCATTTTGGTTGTTTCCAAGATTTGGCTATTACAAGTTGGGCTGCTATAAACGTAGGTGCACAGATATCGCTATGGTATGATATTTTCATTTCTTCTGGGAAAATTCCCAGTACGGGGATTAGCTGGATTTAATGGGATTTCCAGATCTAGTTTTTTAAGGATCCTCCACACCGCTTTCCATAATGGTTGCACCAATCTGCATTCCCACCAGCAGTGGAGAAGGGTTCCTTTTTCTCCACAGCCTCTCCAGCACTTGTTGCTGGTTGATTTCTTTATGATAGCCATTCTTTCTGGGGTGAGATGGTAACTAAGTGCTGTTTTAATTTGCATTTCATGGATGTCTAGCAATATGGAGTATTTCATGTATTTATAGGCTTGCTGAATTTCTTTCTCTGAGAAGTGTGTATTCATTTCAGATGCCCATTTCTGGATTGGGTCTTCGAATTTTGGGACCCTAATGGCTTTCAGTTCTTTATATATTCTAGATAGAAGACCTTTGTCTGAATATTTATTAGTTAAAATCTTTTTGAAATTTGTGGGTTGTCTTTTCATTCTGTTGATAATTTCTTTTGACCTGCAAAAACTTCTTAGCTGGAGGATGTCCGTTTTGTTGATGCTTTCAAGTGTTAAACGTGCATTTTGATTTCTGTCCATGAACTTTTTGCCTACTCTGATGTCTTCAAGATTTCCTCCCACTTTCTCTTCCAGGAGATTTAATGTTTCTCTTTTAATATTTAGATCTTTAATCCATTTCGACTTTAGTTTAGTGCATGGTGATAGACTTGGGTCAAGTTTTAGTTTTCGGCATGTAGAGAGCCAATTTTTCCAGCACCATTTGTTAAACAGGCTGTCTTTCTTCCAATAAGTGTGTTTGGCCCCTTTGTCAAAGATAAGGTGGCTGAGTCTGTTTATATCTGCTTCTGCATCTTCTAATCTATTCCACTGATCCTCAGGTCTATTTTTTTGCCAGTATCATGCTGATTTCATTACTGTAGCTTTGTAGCATAACTTTAGGTCAGAAATTGTAATGCCTCCTGCCGTACCCTTGTTGCCCAGAATTGTCTTTGCAATTCTGGATCTTTCTTGGTTTCAAATAAATTTTAGAGTGATTTCTCCAGGTCTATGAAGTATGTTGGTAATATTTTGATAGGAATTACATTAAATCTGTATAACAATTTAGAAAGTGAGGCCATCTTCAGAATATTTGTTCTTCCTATCCAGGAGCAGGGAATATCTTTCCATTTTCTGAAATCTTCTAGGATCTCCTTTTTCAGAGTACTGTAGTTTTCTTTGAAAAGGTCTTTTACTTCCTTAGTTAGGTTAATTCCTAAGTATTTCTTTTTTTTTTTTTTTTTTTTTTTTTTTTTTTTTTTTTTTTTTTTTTTTTTTTTTTTTGT
>PVJA010047366.1:0-14689 GCA_004027025.1 Myocastor coypus
AAAAAAAAAAAAAAAAAAAAAAAAAAACCCGAAGTCAGGGAATGATGTTTATTGCCCACCTCTTGAAAATATCTTGATGAAAACTGATGAGTAATTGTGAAGTGCCCTACAAAAAACAACTGTGACGTGTAATTGCCAGTGTGGTAATTAAGAATTCATTATGAATGTCAACATACAATGCCAAGGGTCCCACTTTACCTAGATACTTTATAACTGAGAAGGTACTGTCACTACATGGTAGGCAACATTTGTTTCTAGAATGGTCCCTGCTCTCAAAGTTTGTATTTTCAACATGGATGCAAGGCGTGCATAAGAAGATAAGTGGAATGGATGGCCTAAAGCTAAATGCTAGGTCAACACCGCAGGACCTTGTAAATCCAAAGGGTAGAAGGTCTAAAACCAAAGATCAACGCTGTAGGGACAAGTTTTCACAAGAAAGATGGAATTTATTTGAATTTTAGGGAGACAACTTGGCTGGAAAAAAGGAAGGCAAGATAAATCCATTTATAAGGATCTGAGCAAGCAAATATGTAGAAGAGAGAATGTTGAATATATATATATATATATATATATATATATTTATTTATTTATTTTTATATATTTATTTTTATTTATTTATTTATTTTTTTTGCTGGACCAGGGTTCAGACTCATGACTTTGCACTCGCCAGGCAGGCACTTGTGTCACGGAGCCATCTCCCCGGCCCCGATGATATATTTTAGAAACAAAATAGAAAGTGATCCTGGACTATAGAATTTGTGAAATATGGTAGAAGAAAATGAAGAGAAACCAACAATCTTGTAAGGTTTATTTTATGTGAAATTATGCTTTTTTATGCTTTTTTATGTTATTTTATGTGAAATTATGCTTTATGCATAATTTTTGCACCCACAATGCCTTTGCTGGGCTGAAGTAACTGTTTTTATCTTACATCAGAGAGACCTGAGGCCCTCCCAGGTAGAGCAATTCACTCACATGCAGAGTCAGAGCAGCAACTCCAGTCTTTTTGACTCAACCCCAAGCAGAAGCCAGATCAGTGAGGACTTGAGAAAACAGGCTAAAGAAATTTGGGTTTTGCTGGGTGAGCAGTACAAGTGCATGGAGCCTTGACTGTATGGGGAAACAGGTGTACATTGAGCTCCCAAAAGTTGGCAGAGGTCTATAAGATGAAGTGGAGAAGAGAAATGGAGACCGAGAAGTTTCTGCTCATGCCACTTAAATCAGAAATGAAAGCACTGAGAATGCCAGAGAAAAGATGTGCAGGAGGTTTCCAAGTAGTTTGGTAGGTTATCCTATCTGTTCTGTTTTGAAAAATTAAAACCTCAATATCTTGAAAAGCATGGTTGATTTTGTCTGTGCAGGATATGAATGAGGAGGAAAAGTAAAAGATGATGTAAACATTTTAAGATGGAGTAACTGAAACAGAAACCAAACAGAGACGAAGAAGTTTGGTAGATGGGCAGCTGAGGAGGGTAGGACCGTGGTTTTGGGTAAGGTGAGTGGGAAGATAGTGAGACATCCAAATAGGGATACCTGACAAGATACAGCAACGCTATATACTGAGAAAATATGCCAGGGACCTTCAAGAGCTGTATATGCTGGGATCAACGTCAAGAATCTGGAATTCTCCAGTTATGGCTGGTACTTTCTGGAGGATTGAGCCTGTCTTTAATTGTTCTGTAATTAAAGACAATTAGGTATAAATCTCTGAAAACGCAATGGAAAGTTTGGAAAATCAGAGTATGAAGAAAAGCTTCGCAATAATATCTGCAGCAGGACCTGACTTTAGTTAAATCTTTAATCAAGAGGAATTCACATTCCTCTTGGATGTTGACTCTGTACCTGGTGATTTTCAGAATTGCCCTCCTGGAGTGACATGAACAGACTAGAAGGATATAGCTCAGGAAGCTTGAGGCAGAATCATTGAGGTGAAAAGAAACTTTAAGGTGAGAACATGTTTTCTCCCTGAAGAATCTGACAAAAAAATATATATATATATTCTTATATTTTGGTTAATCACAGTTCTGTCTAAAGCCATAAGGAAAAACTATGCGTCCTTACAGAATCCCTTCTGCGTGCATGATTATATTTGGAATTGCATTTAGCAAGGATGGGACCTTAGCTCTGGTTTAATTGCTGGCCCTCTGCTCTTTGGAGGGACGAGGGCACCAAGAAGCACAGCTCACTCTCTGTTCTTTGCACGCAACTACAGTGTCCAGACATTCCTGCTGTCCTAAACAGTGAACAATTTTCTCTGCAGAATACTGAAGGTCAATCCATGTATCCTATTTTGAGCTATTTACACTACTTAAGCTTCTTTCTCTTTCTAGATTAACATTTCCCAGACTTGATTTCAGCCTTAAGCAAAATCATTATTTTTGGAAAGTTCTAAAGAAAATCTGTTGCACTATTTTTGAGTTTTCAGAGTGAGAAAAGTCAACGCTGCAAAAAAAAAAATTTTAAGTTCTTTGATGCCTTGGCTACAAAGATAATTAAGAACTGGCTTCTCATGGAAATTCTAAGTCAGCATGCTTGTTGATTTTAGCCAAAAAAAAAAAAAGTCAATATTATAATGTGACAATATTGGTCTTGTTTTGCCGTGCAACAAATTGCCTCAAGCTTTACAGCAGAAGCATCACATATTACAACCTGACATCGGTTCCGAGTGAGGAGCTGGAATCCAGCATGAGTATGTTCTTTGCTCACACCTCAAGGGCTGTGATCACGGTGTTCTGAGAGGCCAAGCTCTCCCCTGTGAGCTCCTCTTTCCAGGTCATGCAAGTGGCTTGCAGAACTTCATTCCTGGTGACTTAGTGTCTTAGGCCCACGCCTTCTTCTAACTTCAGTGAGGTTCTACTCTCAGCTCCTGGACACAAACAACCTTCTCTATAAGCTGCTCACAGCATTGCCCTTGCTTTTCCCCTGCAAAGTCACCCAGAGAAAACTCTGCTTTTAGGGGCTTATCTTGCTTGATCAGCTACTCGTAAGTTAAGACCAGCTTACTCACAACCTATATGGCATCTACAAGACCCCTGTTCTGGGTAATGTAGTATAATCAGGCAGTGATCCCTTGTCATGTCCACAGAGGCCTATCATATTCAAGACATGGGACTTGGACAAGGAGGGTCACTGGGCCTGATGCCATTTCAGAATCTGTCTGCCACAGATGATAAAATAAACTTGCTTCAGATCATTAAATGCTGTCATAATTTATGTAGTCCTTCATCAAGAATTACAGTCAAATTTAATTACATAGTTGAAGCAAACCATGCACTCTTCAGAGATTCAAATTCCCTTCTGTGCACCTCCTACAGTTTGGATCTGGAATGTTTCCCAAGGGCCCTTGTGTTTAAGAGATGGTCCACAGCCTGAGGCTCTACTGTGAGGTGGGAAATCCTTCAGGATGTGTGGTCTAGTGGACAGTTCTAGCCCACTGTACCCTGAAGGGAACAGTGGGGCCCTGGTCTCTTGCTCTTCACGTCTTCTACTTTGGCCTCCATGAGATTAACAGCTTCCTTTGCCACACACACCCTGCCATGGTGAGATACTTGGGCATAGGCACAAACACACTGAGCCAACCAACCATGGACCAAAACCTCTGAAACCACGAGCCAAAATAAATTATTTTTCTTTCCTTTATTAATAATTATCATCTCAGATATTTTCTTTAAAATTGTAAGGAAAAACCAACTAATATAGTGCTACTATAAAACATAAGAAAGCTAAATAGAAACTCACTCCATGTTATGCTTTAAGGAGGAGACTCTCATTCATTCATTCATTCATTCAACTAATATATATGTAATGAATATATAACATATTTTGAATTACATATGCTACACATATCACATAAATATAATGTATAGTTTATTATTGTATGGCATATTATATACTATGCACTATATAATTATGATTCTATATTATAATTATTATAAAAATTATAGAATATATTACACAATTATATTACACATATTTTATAATTACACATAATATCTGTATATGTTCTTTATATGAGTCAGATACTTTGTTGAACAGTGCAGGTATGTCATAATGAAAGCTGGTAGATATGTTTTCTGTCTCTGAGAAGATTCGAGGACTGGTAAGAGTCACAGTAAAAATTTTCAAGGCAGAGGACATAACCTTTGCAAAGACCCTATGCAACAAAAGAGCAAGATGCATTTGAAAAAATACAAAGGAGGCTGCTTTGGGTAGGGTAGGGAATTACACAAACAAACAGATAATGCAGAACCTTTTCAGACCATGGCAGGGATCATATTCTCAATCCAGAAAAAGAGCAAGTGCATGCAGAGTTTTAGCAGAGTAGCATGATCAGATTTGCACTTTGAAGTGGTCTCTCTCACTGTAGGGTAATAAATGCACTTAAAGCTGACAGGACTAGATGCAAGATGGCTAAGTAGACCGCTACTACAAGGTACCATTAAGTAGGCCAGCCACAAGAGCTAGAGTGTTGGTAGACCCAGGGAGTAAAGTTGAAAGAGATGAATGAATCTTAAGTGACACAATAAATAGGATTTGGTGTTGAGTTTAGCAACTGGAATAGGAGGAGAAGAGGGAAGGACTGGGAAGATGCCTGGGCCTCTGTATTATGCAACTGTATTATCATTTTCTGAGACTGAGGTCACAGTAATAGGGCCAGGTATGTTGTCCCTGTCCCAGGGACAAGGAGGTAATGGCAGATACAGATTATAAATTTGTTTTAGATGCTTTGTTTGTGAAATGCTTTACTATATTCAAGAAAATATATTAATAAAGTTTTTATACATATGAGTCTGGATCTAAAAATAGAGGTTTAGGCCAGACATAGAAAACAGTGAACCTGACTATACTAACTTTCTGGAATTCTGTAACAAATTACTACAAATTTAGTGCCTTAGAACAACAGAAATTAGGGGCTGGGGAGATAGCTCCATGGCACAAGGGCCTGCCTGGCAAGTGCAAGGTCATGAGTTTGAACCCTAGTCCTGCCAAAAAACAAACAAACAAACAAAAAAAAAAAAACAAAAAATGAAAATTTTCCAGGCATGGTGGCACACGCCTGTAATCCTAGCACTTGGGAGGCTGAGGCAGGAGAATCGGTGAGAGTTTGAGACCAGCCTGGGCTACAAAAGTGAGCTCAAGGCCAGCCAGAATTGCATAGTGAGACTCTGACTCAAAAAAAAAAAAAAAAAAACAGCAACAGAAATTATGCTCTTACAGTCCTGTAGATCAGAAGTCTGTAATGAACTGCATAAGGCTAAAATGAACATATTAGTAGTTAGTGGAGGCTCTAAAGGAGAAGCTGTCCCTTGCTTCTTCCAGCTTCTGGAAGATCCTTCACATCTTCCTTCCAGTCAAAGTTAAATGTGTGGCATCTTCTAACCTCTTCTGCTCTTCTCTACAGGCTTCCCTTTTACAAGTACTTTTATGATTACATTAGGTTCACGTAGGTAAACTGGGAAAATTGTCTCCTCTCTTAATGGCATGTGCAAAGTCCTTATTTCTGGGTAGATCAATAAATTCAACCTAACTTCAATGGAACTGATAAAACATGGGAGAACTTGAGTTCTGAAAAATTGTTGAGAGTCACTGAATAAGAGAACGTGTAGTCATTGAGTGCAGTGGGGAATGTGCAGAGGGAAAGAAGCACACAGTAGGATTCAGCTATCCATCTGCATCTCTGTTGCTGAACTATCTGGACTACTGCTTTGGGTGGCTTGGGGCATCTATATTGTGACTTTAACACCTTATGTTCTAGTTCTAAATGCAGCTGGGGTCAGGGAGATAGCTCAGTAGAATAAGTGCTTGCCTGGCAAGTGCAAGGTCCTGAGTTCAATGCCCAGTATGCAAAATAAAATAAAATAATAAAATAAAATAAAATAAAATAAAAATCAGCAACCTTCTGGCCAAAAATGAAGAAAGGCCATCTCTGGGCACCCCCATACCTTTTGTGGTTCACCTCTCTCGGTGTTCAGAGTGCAGCTGGTACCTTTCAGTGCAACAATACTTCATTCTATTCCCTGGCTAGGAGGATCACTGCACTTTCTACCCCCACACAGATGGTTATAGGTTTGTATAAAGTTCTGATTATAGGCCGGGCATGGTGGCTCACACCTGTAATCCCAGCACTTGGGAGGCTGAGGCAGGAGGATCGCTGCGAGTTCGAGACCAGCCTGGGCTACAAAAGTGAACTCAAAGCCAGCCTGAACTACACAGTGAGACCCTGTCTCAGAAAGCCAAATAAAAGAAAAAAAAAGTTCTGGTTATATATGTTCATCCTCATTAATACTCATGTAAGTCATGGAAAGTTAGTTCTATTTGATCAATTTTTCAAGTAAGAAAACAGCTCAATGGATAGAATTACTGATTATGGAGAACCGACTATTTCAGATGTGTCACACATCATCACACTTTTGTATGACAACTTTGAATAATATTATCATTACTTCCTTTCAAGGTACAAGACAGCAATATCAGATAAGTAAAATAACTTTCCTGAGATTACTGAATTGGAAAAGTGAAAAAATTGATTCGTTTTTGGTGTTACCTGGGATCAAGCTCAGGACCTTGCACTTGCCACACAAGCACTTATTTCACTAAGCTATCTATCTCCCCAGCCCTGAGAAATGGATTTTTAAATTTATGTTTTTCTTTTCTTCTCTTCTCTTCTCTTCTCTTCTCTTCTCTTCTCTTCTCTTCTCTTCTCTTCTCTTCTCTTCTCTCTTCTCTTCTTTTCTTTTCTCTTCTTTTCTTTTTTTCTTTTCTTCCTTCCTTCCTTCTTTTCTTTTCTTTTTTTATGGTATCGGGGATTGAACTACAAATCTTGAGCTTGCCAGGCAGATGCTTATGTCACTGAGCCATCTCCCTGACCCAAATTTAACTTTTTCTGAATCCAAAAAATCTGTTCTCTATGATGCTACAAAATAGTGATAACTAATTTATTAATTGATTTTTTTAGCTTTTGGAGTAATATTTTTAATTTACTATTAACTTATTAATTCAAAATCATTTTTATTCGCATCAGTTTTTAATTTCATCATCTTCTTAGAGAAAATTCTATGGTATGGTGGGACATTTAGATATATAATATTTAAAACCTTATGAGTAAGTGAGTTATACAAATTTATGTTAGGATTAAACTTTAAAGACCCAAAGACAAATAGCATAAACCACAAGGTTGTTTATTAGTTTTCTTAAGGATTTCTGCATCTAGATCTACAGAAGTGCTGGTTAATTCAATAACCCAATGATATCACCACAGTCCCAGTGTCCATTCCTCTCTCTTCTGTCATTTACAAGATTCTTTTTTTTTTTTTGTTGACTGTTTACAGTGGCCCCCTAGATGATATCAGATGGCTTTCTCATTGCAGATGGTTTAAGCAGGTGACAACATCCAGAGGCAGAAAATGAAACTGCTAGACTTGGGACCTTTTTTGGAGTAAGCAAAAACCTTCCCAGTGCCTCTCTAACAGACTTTTGTTGACATCTTCTTAGCCAAAATTGTGATGCACATCCAGGCTGACCTAGTCATTTTTTAAGAGGAGTGAAATTAACCATGTTCAGTTCACTCTTTTACTGCTTTTACATCACCTGAAATAAGTAGCTCCTCAATATATGATCAAAATTAGGTTCCTAAGGAAAGAATCAGAGCAAGTGGCCAGGAGATCAGGGTCATAGGCAGTAGTAATGATCACGTTCAGGCACCAAGACTTAGTGGAGCAGGGCTCCAGTAAAGGTAAGGTTCAGAACAGAAGCCTCTTGACTTCTCATGAGCCCAGCCCTGCTGTGAGTCTTGTACAAGAAATAAATACTGAAAGAATTTGGGGATGAATTTTTACATTGCCTTAACATGCTACATCCAAAAAGAATCTAAGCCAGTTGATTAGAAGACATGAAAAAATTCTAATTTTGACATACTAGAGCCACTACTGTTATACAATGAACTCATGGTCTCAAATAGCTAAAGTTCAATCCCCTGACTCCTTGTTAAACTATTTGATTTCCTTCTTCAATTTCTTTCCAACTGATGAGGTAGCCACTACTTTAATACATGTTGTAGCAGGGGACTCACTAATTACAGCCCATTCCCTTAGGACGGTTCTTTTTATTAGGCAGTTATTTCTTATGTTAAACTCAAGATGTATAATTAAATAAGTATATTTTTACTTAGCCACAACTGTGACACATAGGAAAAAAAAAACAGGCTTTAGAGTCAGAATCAGGTTGTTTTTCAAATTTGCCAATGACTGGTTAGAGATTTGTAAGGTAGGAGAATGGATTTCAATCCCAAATATAGAATTTGCCAACTCTGTAACCTTAGGGATTCATTTATCTCATCCCCCTGGCTCCCAATACCTTATTTTTCTTATCTGCAAAATGAGTCATATACTCAATAGAGTTAAGGAAGCCAGTACATGCAAGATTATAATGTTTGAGATAATAAATATTATTATTAAAGTTAGTCATGAGCACTTATGAAAATAACTTGTACTTTCAAACATTCAATATAAGTGATGTAATCATATCTACCTCTGAGATTCATCATGATAAAATTGCACCACAAGTACCGATAACTGAAATGATGTGTAGGCCTTCATCCCACTTCCCTTGCCCATAGCCTGTTGCCATGGTTTGTTTTGCTTTGCTCCTCCAAAATTCATGATGAAAAATTATGCTCAGTGCAATGGCATTGTGAAGTGTAGCTTTTGGAATTGATCAGAACGTAAGACTGAAGGGCGTGCTTTCTTGCCCTCACACCATGTGGGAGTTACCTTTGTCCTGGCCAGAGAACATAGCAGTGAGCCACCATCTTGGAAGTGGGAAGCAGCCTGGTTGACACCACTGCTGAGGCCTGGATCTTGGACTTCTCTGCTAGTTCTTCCTTCTCCATGGGTCTGGAGGAATGAGGTTCATGGAGTGGGTGAGGACTCTGCCTTTATGAAGAGAGCGAGTCTATAACTGTGGAAGTTCTGATGTCCCCACCATTTATATTTCTCTTCCATTGGGCTATAAACTTTTCACGAGCAAGGCCAAACATTAGTCTGTGATGCATACTTTCTGGCATAAAACCGGTACTCAACACACACCTATGGTTGAATTCACTTTTCTCTGTGACATTCTGTAAAGCACTGTGCATGCCTCTTAACACCCTATCAGCTATTAATATCATTGTTTTACAACAAACATCATAGTTCACACAGTTAATGGGATTGGGAGTGTGGGAAATATGATTATTTCAGAGGCCTACAGTGCCTGTTTCCTTTTCCTCCCTAGCTGGAACTTTAAATGTCTACATTTCATCTTCTAAGATGTAGGTTACAGCCACAAAGACTACACAGCACAGTGGGTAGGTAGAATTTAGTGTCACATGTTTCCTGTTTTTCTTTGCTCTGGCTGGGACTTCATTTTCATGTACCCAAGCAGGTTGGGGTTATGCAAATTGTATTCTAAGTGGATTAATGAAAGTCAAAGTCTGGTGACTGCTACCCAAGTCACTTATCTTTTGCTGTTAAAATAGTTAACAGATTTGCTTGTGAACTGTAATATATACCATGTTAAATCAATCATTCTCTTCACTTAACCCAGTCTTTGCTTGATGAGACCACCTTCAGGGAAGGACTGGGGTAGGACGTAAGAATTTCATGGCATAAACAAAACCAAAAAACAATTGTTCAGAAACTTTTATGTAAAGTTTTCACAGTTATGGGCAAATTTTAATGCTTCTTTAATTTCTTTCAGGGAATTCCAAGGTCCATTCCAGTTAGAGGGGTCCAGCTGACTTTCTCATCCAGGCTTTGTAGGTGCTAGGCTACACATAGCCTACACAGTAGCAGACCTAAGAGGCCCGTCTACCCATCACTGTCTTTGGCTTTGGGTGATCCTTTTTTTTTTTAAGTCTCAGACACTAATTGTTCAGACCTTTCCTGTCTTGGTGTATGTCTTCCCAATACAGCAGGAATGTCATCTCGTTCACCATCTAAGGACCCTGTAACTCAGAAGCTTCATCAAACTATTTGGTTGAGAACCATAAAAAAAAAAAAAGAAAAAAAAAACTGTTGAATTGCTCTCACTTTTTCCTTTGGCTGGACAGCAATGTCTATATAAACAGCCTTTCTTATAACAATTTGGTGGAACAACATTTGATCAGGAAGAGGAGATTCATACAAATGTTTTTATTTCTCAGCCCCATCCTTAGCCACCCTCCCCTGCCTGGCCTTTCTCTGAACTTTTTCTGTGACTAGAGTTTGATTGAGACTTTGTTTTGTGCTTTGGGCAAAAGTTTTGGGTCAACTAAGGTCAGTGCTCATTTTATCTAAGTCAGTTTGCCCTGTCCTAATCTCAATGGAAAAAACAAAAATACATTTACATGTAAGTCTTAGTTCTCAGTGTGTTCAGTGTTGACAAAGGAGGCCAAATTCTTAGCCCCTGGGACACTTAGCCTCTTCTACAATGTTTTATTATTTTTTGTCAAAGAACCTCTACTGGGTCGTAAATAACTTGACTTCCTTCCTCCTGATACTGATTCTGGAAGCTTGTAGTCATTTGATATTTCTTTTAGTTTTAATATAGGTATTGTCTCAAGTTCATAGAAAAGAAGCAATACCATAGAATAGGAGCAGTTGAGAAACTTGGGGGTCTAGTCCTTTCCAACCACAACGTGTAACTTTGGATAAATACCCAAATCTCAGACTGCCCGTCTCAATAAGTAGAGATTAGGCAATATTTAAGACTTCTATTGACTGCCAGCTCTTGTGACTTAATTGAGAGGAACTGAGTCGAAATCTGAGATCTCACAATAAATGAAGTGATATCAGATCCTGTACAACCCACACTTCTCTGCAGGGTTAGTGAAGGCAGGGCTGCTCCTTGAGTTACCAAGAGTAACGTTTGGCAGCAGCAGAGAATTCTCAACAATCAGCTCTGGAAGGAGCCTCGGAGGATCTTGCATGTAGCTCGTTCTTTTTCTAAGCAAAGAAATGGGGGTAACAGGACAGCAGTGACTTCATTTGAGTTTTCTCATCAATGCTTTCACTTTATAGTACCTTACTTCATTTTATTCCACTCAGATATTTTTATAGCACACATTAGTATGTGTTTTAGGCTTATACCAAGTTGTCAAACTTTTTCTATTAAAGGCAGCCCCACTAGGCCATTCTCCGTCTTCCTCATTAGGTTGTAGTTAGCAACTGAAGGACAGTATGGCAGCTGGTAGTTGTACCTATGTTCCCCTGGTTTGAACACTTAAGTGATCCTCTTGTCTCAGCCTCCCTAGCTCTGGGATTACAGGTGTCTGCCACCATACCCAGTTTTGGTGCCAAGCAGGGTGCACCCAGGATTCCGGGGCCAGCATTGTATGTAGGTTCAGGAATCAAACTGGGGACCTTGTGCTTGCCAGGCAGCCACTTAGACCACTAAGCTATCTCCCCAGCTAATTCTATTATTAAGTCTAATAGTCAGAATTGATGATAATAAACTTTATTATTAAAGCATATAAACGTATAATTTGGTTTTCTACTATTCTCCCACTTTAAAATTGTAACTGCTTTTATCGTTTTTCAGGCAATGAGGACAACTGACCAAGTTAGCAGCAATCACATTAGATGGAGCTTTCCAGCAAATAAGTATCTAACTTGCATGACAATATCTTATTTGTCTTTCATTTAGGGATTAAAATCTATCCCATATGTGAATTTTTGAGGCAATTAGTATTTTTTAAGGTAATTAGCCTTAAATTGATAATGTTTGATAGGATATTTGTAAAACATACTTTTCTTGAAGAGAATTAGATGTTTTTACTTTTTTCTGATGGTCAAGCTTTGTTATGAGTATCAATTATTATATAGTCTCTGATAATACAGTGGACATTCTCCATTTGCCCTACTTAGGGGCCTCATGGAAGGACACATTAGTAGCCCTGTGGGCTTGATTGGCATGGGCTTTCATCTACTGGGGAAAGCTATGAAGTCCTATTTTGGATAGTGTAATATGTGTTAGAAACCACTCAGTCACCTGGGAACACATCGCTTTGGGCATTAAAACTGAAAAAGCAAATACCTGTGGGCAGAATGAGAAACTGGCATCTGGAAAAAGATTATGGAACTTCAGTGCATGGAATTTTGCTGCTCAAAGAGCTACTTACTTTAGCAATAACTGGATTCTGGGAAGAATTTTTACCAGGGCTTAGAATTTTATAATGGTTTCCTAATTGAAACCTGGGGTTACTTTTCTTACATTTTCCTAGATAATAAAAACTGACTTAAATTGTTCTCAGAACTGGACAGCTTACATGTTAGGAATCACTGGGTAAATAAGTGAACAGAATTCAGCAGTTCAAAGCATGTTCTCCCACAGTCTGTTCCATTTCTAAGAGGCAACCTCATATGCTTGTTAAAGAGAATAGCCTGGAGCCAAAACAATTTGGGTTTCAGTCCAAGTTCACAAACTTTTACCTCTATGACTTGGTCAGCTCCCTTAATTCTAGTTTCTTCATCTGTAAAATGCATATAACAACAATAATAATAACAACAATGATGATCATAATGACAAAACGTATTATCTGTATGAAAATCAAATGTGATAATACATGTAAAACACAGCGTAAGGACTGACAGACAGTAAATGCTCATAAGTGTTCAACTGTAAGGTATATGTTTTTTTTATTCCGAATGGCTCTCACCTCTACAGTCTGGCTGCTCTAAGGAATGATACCTCAATGCTAGAGGCTTGGTAGCAACCAGTCAATGATGGGTAGAGGAGAATATCTGCTGCACACACTCGCTTGGAGCGCTGGACCCACCCCAGCTGGGGGCTCCTTGGTCACCTTAAGCAGGGGCAGCAAATGATAGCTTGTGGGCCAAATCAGTCTGGTACATGGCCCAAGAGCTTAAAAAAAGCTGGTTTAAATGGTTACATTAGCGAAGGAGAATGAGATGGTGAGAGAGGAAAGAGGTAAGGCACAGGCTGAGGACACTCAGCGCATGTTATGGACATATAACATGCCCAAACGAAGCCCATTATTCTATAAAACTTGTACATTATAATACAATCTTAAAAAGAAAGAAGATACACAACTGTCTTGATTTTTCTATTTGTCCCATAAAACTTAGAATATGTAGTATTGTACCCTTAAAAAAAGGTTTGCTAGATGGTTTCCTAGGGCCCTGGAGCAGAACTTTCTGCTTGGGTTTTCCATTTGGGCCATCAAACGAAGAAAGGAAGTGGAGAACCATGGAGGAGACTTTCGCAGGCCCAGTTTGAACATGGCATGCTTCATTCCACCACATCCCTGTGGCCACAGTGCCGTCAGATGGCCATTCCTAGTGCAAGGGAAGTCGGGAGTGTGGGTTAGCGGGTGCCAGGAGGAAAAGGGGTGCATGTCAGATCACGGGCGGGATTCCTTACCACTCCATGAACAAGCATCTACGTTACCTCCACGCGCTCCCTGCATGGCTCATCTCTACCCCATCCGCCTAACCTCCGTTCATCACACCTCCTTGCTTCCTTTCTGTGAGACTCCATGGAACGCACCTCAGACTGGTCTCTGCTGGCTCACTCTGGGCAGCTTGGTATTTTGAATTCCATCTCTTCTTGTGTATTTGACGTTAACGTCACAGATCCGCCTTTCACCTACCCTGCGTGATGCTATTGCTGCTCACAGTTATGCGCCATAGCAGCCCGCAGGAATCAGTCTTTTCAGGTGTAACTCACAGCTTCAAACTAAAATTATCTTCCTCAACAGCAGTTATTTTATTTAATGCATTCTCTCTTAAACTCACGGGTCTTTGCCTTCAGCACAACTTCAGGCTCCATCTTTCTCTCTTTCTCGTTCTCCTCACCCACTCCCTTCCGCCCCCCTTTCCTTGCTTTAGCACTCCCCCCCCCTTCTTTTTCCCACCTCCCTCCCAACCTTCTCTGTTACTAAGCTTGGGCCAAAAGACCAGTCAGGGCAGCTGCTTTCTTTCCTGACACTCCAGCACTTCCCATCGCATCCTTCGACCTGTTCTGCCCTGAGGAGCCCCGCATCTGGTTAAACAATATCCCTCTTTATGTCTGGTTAAACAATATCCCTCTTTACGCGCTGTACTTCTATTCCTTGACTGGTGCATTTTGCACAACAAAGGAACACAACGCACAGACTAAGCAGTTCTGACTATTCTTGCTTTCCACTCTCAGCCAGGTACCCAGATAAGGGAACAATTCTTCCATTTATCTCCAGCTGACACTGCTGCATAAGACAGTTTTGCTTTCCTTGTGTGGCATCTTTTGCGTCCCCATCACCTACCATCACCTCCTTATTATGTGGGAGCTGTTAATTTGTGCATTGAAAATCTGAGTGATTCACTTATTATTTCAATATATATTCACGGAGAAACTATTTCCACCCTTTTATGCTATTCTGTTTGTTTGGGCCACCCAATATGAAGCTCTCTTCTTGCTTTGGATTTCAAGATGCCTCCATATCTGCTTACCTTTCTCTGTTCCTTTCCACCACTCAAAAGGATGAAGAATTCTTCCAGTTTCTTAGGCATTTACACTTAATCTCATGCCTTTTTCATTTGTTCCAACCTAGTTCTACTCTTTTGTTCCTCATGTTTGATTTTGAATGACAACCTAAAATTTGAATTCACTAAAAAGAAAAGCCTTATGCCAATCCTATTGCCCCTTCAAAAGAGATCCTGTCTTGCTCTTTTTT
>PVJA010047367.1:0-14756 GCA_004027025.1 Myocastor coypus
TTGCTTGCTTGCTTGCTTTCTTCTTTATGTATGGCCTACTCAGCGTGCCCTGGGGGTGGGGCTGGCATGGCATGTGGTGCTGTGGATTGAACCGTGGTCCTTGCACTTGCCTAAGGTTGCCTAAGCAGGCATGTTAAACCACTGAGCTATCTCACCAGCCCCCAGAATGTGTATTCTGACACTGTTGGGTAGAACACTCACGGTTGATAAATTTCTTTGTGTCAGTGGGTGTTAAAAGTCCGAGATTCTGTTTGAATCTGTTAGATGCAGTCTAGTTGTTTCTTGTATTGTCCATCATTTTCCTGTTCCCTTCTTTTTGTCTACTTTTTGTCTATGTCTTCCTTAGATGTATCAAACAATTCTTTGTCTTTTGTTTTCAAACAATTCTTTCATGCTTGTTGTCCTTTTTTTTTTTTTTTTCCTGTTTCAGAACTTTGCTTGTTTATTTTTGTGGCCAGCTCAGCCTGCCCTGAGGGCAGGGCTGGCACAGCATGTGGTGCCAGGGATCAAACCGTGGTCCCTGCAGCCACCTAAGCTTTCCTAAGCAGGCGCTTTAGACCACTGAGCCATCCTGCTGGGCCCCTGTCCTTTCTTTTTTATCTTAGATTATCTCAGATCTGATTTCCTCTATCACCTGATGGAGTTGTTGCTTTACTTCAGTTGCTGTCATCGCAGAAATTTCAGGTGCATGACTTCCAGGTCCTTCTACAACCTTGTCTCCTGCATTTGTGTTGGGTGGGCTAGTGGTCTGAGGTTGCCTTTGATTTTTCCCTTTCATCATTTTTGCAGCTCCCAGTGTTCTCTGACTCTGCAGTGGTGGTAGCAAGTAGGGTGCACATGAGCAAAGCTCTCAGGAGAGTGGGAGGGCAGGGCAGGCTCAGCAAACTTCCCGCTGTGGACTTCAGTGTGGCTTCCACCTCAGTGGGGGGAAGGGGATGGGGAGATGGGATTCAGCTGACCTGTGGTAAGTGTTGTAAACAGATATTTAAGCAAAAATGTTAATAAGGACCAAAATTTATTGCTAATGAGGTTTTTCATTTTATACTAATTTTCAGAGAGAAGAGAAAATTTACTCAGTGAATAATCTTCCTCCAGATAGACCAGGAAGTCCGTTCTCTGTACATACTGTAATTACCCGGGCAACTAGGTAATTTCTTCACATTCAGCTGAACCAAATGGTATATATTCTGAAACCTTCCCTTCCCTACCCTTCCCTTCCCTTCCCTCCCCTCCCCTCCCCTCCCCTCCCCTCCCCTCCTCTCCCTTCGAATTGATAGTAGCGGATCACAGTCTAGTCAAGCCTGGGACTTGTAGCAATTTAGTGAGACTTTTGTCTCAAAAAATAAAGACAAAGGGATGGGAATGTAGTTGGTGTGAAGGCAGCAGGCTCAACCGCAATCTAAAAGGCACTTGGAATTTCCTTTTGTGGAGCCATTTCATTGTCAAAGGTTATCTACCTGAGGTGAGCACAGAGGATCACCAAAGTAGTTCCCTTCTAGAGGCTTATGGGTTCTACCAAGGAGAAAGCGTTCCTGGATTCCAGTATGTATATATCAGTAGAAAGGAGTTGCCTACCGTCTACAGCATTGCTCAGCCTTGAGGGTGGATTGCTAGCTGTGGAATCTATTACTTACAGATGTGTAACGAGTGCTTTTGTGTTAACAGAATCCTTCAGCATTGTGCCAAGGTGAAGCTGTCTGTAAGCCATAACTATCATAGGTGCTGCTGGAAAACGGTACACTAAAATTATTTCAAAAGCAAAGTGTTAATTGTTTTGTTTCTGCATATTTCTAAGTTCAAATTGCTTTCATCTGAGTGATATGAGAAAGTCTGTAACATGAATACTGGCTTATTCAGAATAATACTCAACTAATAGACAATGGAAAACCAGGCCTATGTGTTCAACTTTCCCTTCCCTGCCCTCCCCTCTCCTTCCCTTATGTTATGCTTTTATTATTTACAGTTTCCCTCTTTATATTGTTGCCATTGTATCTGTTTTTATGCTCCTGAGCTAATGATTGGACCCAGAACCTCTCAAATGCTAGGCCTAAGCTCTGACTCCCAGCCCACTATATGTACTTTTATTTATTTATTTATTTATTTATTTATTTATTTATTTATTTATTTATTTTTCTTGTTTCAGAACCTTTGTTTATTCACTCATTTTTATGGCCGGCTCAGCCCACCCCAAGGGCAGGGCTGGCACAGCATGTGGTGCCGGGGATCGAACCGCGGTCCCTGAAGCCGCCCAAGCTTTCCCAAGCAGGCGCTGTAGACCACTGAGCCATCCCGCCAGGCCCCTGTTTGTACTTTTAAATGGAAGTTCCAGAAGACAGTAGAATTTATTACATTTACATTATTTTTCTCAAATTATTTTTCAAGTATAAAACCTGGCATGTCTTTAATTTTTGCCTATTTTCTATGTAATATTCTAAATTTAACATTAGCTCTGGAAACATTAATACTCTGCTTGTAAAATACCATCTTGTTTCTATTTCTTTTTTCTTTTCTTTTTTTTCTTGTTTCAGAACCTTTGTTTATTCACGCATTTTCATGGCTGGTTCAGCCCACCCCGAGGGCAGGGCTGGCGCAGCATGTGGTGCCTGGGATCGAACCGTGGTCCCTAAGGCCGCCCAAGCTTTCCCAAGCAGGCACTTTAGGCCACTGAGTCATCCCTCCGGGCTCCTTGTTTCCATTTGTGAAAAAGTTAAACATAATAATTCTGCAGCACTGAACTGAGTAAGAATCTGAAGTTGCTTCCAGAATCATTAAACTTCTTCTGAATTTTTCTCCTTGTTAATCTGTTTATTTGGTTTCAGGTACCTGGGATGAATGGTAGCAGTGCATTGCCTTTGCTGTTGAAAACGTCACTCTTCGTTGGCCTGGGAAGATTTATTGCCTACTCGGATAACAAAGTGCATGCTATCTTTGCAGATGGTACTGCTGTGACCTTGAACTGGGATTTCACTTCTGCTGAAAAAAACCAGGTTCATATGCTTTGGGATGAAATCTGTGTTTTATATGTAATAAGATTTAGTAGGGGCTGGGGAGATACCTCCGTGGCACAAGTGCCTGCCTGGCAAGTACAAGGTTGTGAGCTCGAACCCCAGTCCCGCAAAAAAAAAAAAAAGATTTAGTGGAACTTTTATTTTTTTAGTGGAGCATTTTTTACCAACACAAAAACTGTAAATATTTATGGAGTACCAGGTGATGTTTTGATACAGCATATATGGTACTTTTCACATCAGGATATGTGCATCAGAATTCTCAATTATCAGCCGGGCGTGGTGGCGCACGCCTGTAATCCCAGCACTCGGGAGGCTGAGGCAGGAGGATTGGTGCGAGTTCGAGACCAGCTTGGGCTACAACAGTGAGCTCAAGGCCAGCCTCAACTGCATAGTGAGACCCTGTCTCAAAAAGACAAAAAAAAAAAAAAAAGAATTCTCAATTATCATTTGTGGTGAAAACATTGTAGCTCCTGTGTTGCTGTAGTATCTTATCTGCGGTCAGAAACATTTTTGTTGGCTATTTACCAATGGAAAACAGACTGTAAAGTACTATAGCATCACCAGGCGTGGTGGCGCACGCCTGTAATCCCAGCACTTGGGAGGTTGAGGCAGGAGGATCGGTGTGAGTTCGAGACCAGCCTGGGCTACAAAAGGGAGCTCAAGGCCAGCCTGAACTTCCTAATGATACCCTGTCTGAAAAAAAGACAATAAAATAAAATAAAAATAAAGTACTGTGGCATCTCAAATTATTTTTCAAGTATAAAATCACAAGAAGCTTCACTGATTGCATTGTTTCCCAGAAAAAATCAGAACAGTGTGACAGTTACTTGTATAAAGATAATTTAGGGGCTGGGGAGATAGCTCCGTGGCACAAGTGCCTGCCTGGCAAGTGCAAGGTTGTGAGTTTGAACCCCAGTCCCACCAAAAAAAAAAAAAAAAAGATAATTTAATATAAGAAGAGTGTTTTCATTTTCTCTGATAATTATCTATATGAATGGTGGTTGATAGCCATGTCAAAATTAACTTCAATGAATTGGTTACTTTCCAAATTGGTAAATCAAAAATAGTTGATTATGTTTTTGTTTTAGTTTTGGAATGATAAAATTTACCTTCTCCCTTTTTTTCCTAAGGTAAATCAAGGCCTTAGCCTAGGTTGTTGTAGGTTAACTTTGCCTGATGGACAAGAACACTTAATTCCAATTGAACACCCTGGGCCATACAAAAGGTAGGGCGGGTGCTTGGCATGCATAGCTGTTGCTTGATCTCAGTGCTGGTCACCAAAAGATTGGTTTCATGTTTTGACACAAGCAGCATAGGAACATTATTTAAATGTTACATAGTTCAGTTCATTCCATGTGGATAATGTGAATGAAGTAATTTAATCAGGGTTCAAACTTTCTTTTTTTTTTTTTTTTTTTTGTGGGACCAGGGTTCGAACTCACGACCTTGCACTTGCCCAGCAGGCACTTGTGCCTCGGAGCTATCTCCCCAGCCCCTAGGGTTCAAACTTTCTAGTTTCTTTTTTTTTTCAAACTTTCTGGTTCTGTTGGTGTTTAGCACAACTAAATAAATCAGGTCAGCTATTGTTACTTCCTGTGTTCAAACTGATCTGTGATGCGGACATGATCACATATGGTACAGATTGGAGACTAGGCTGGGGTCAGAAGTGTTAGCAATTAAGTAATCCTGATCTGCTAAACAATTTTTTTTTAATAAAAATTTTCTTTTTATCTTTTTTTTTTTTCTTGTTTCAGAACTTTTGTTTGTTTATTTATTTTTATGGCCAACTCAGCCTGCCCTGAGGGCATGGCTGGCGCAGCATGTGGTGCTGGGGATCGAACCGTGGTCCCTGCAGTCACCTAAGTTTTCCTAAGCAGGCGCTTTAGACCACTGAGCCATCCTGCTGGGCCTACTAAATAATTTTAAATCAGGTTTGCAACCACAAATAATTAAAGCTATTTCTAAAAAATGAGTAGATCAAGTGAAATTTAGTAGCTGATAACTCTTAGAAGGGCAAAGTTGCTTAAAATCAGTTCTTACAAATACGCTTTTTTGGTTGATGTAATTTTCTGTTACAGTAATTCTGCTTGTGGTAGTCAACATTTTAGTGATTTTACTTGATATTCATATGGGCACTGCTTGTTTTATTTCTTGAATTTTTTTTCTTTTTCCCTTTTTTGAGACTATGTAGCCCAGGCTGGCTTTGAACTCATGGCAAGCCTCCTGCTTCAGCCTCCCAAATGCTGGGATTATGGGTATGCACCACCACGCTTGGCTTCACCTTTCCTTTAATGTGTCTGTTGTAGGTATGTGACAGCAGTAACATCATGGTGCAGAGGACTTACTCAGACATGTCCAATAGGCATGGTTACACATCCTTCATCTTCTGTTCCTGAAGAAAAATGGTATGTATATTTCTTTGTACACAAAAGTCAGCTAATAGTTCATTATTCCAACTTTAAGTGTTAAATTCTGCAACTGTTTTCAAGAAAACTTTTCAACATATTGTACATCTGTTTATGATACTTGAGAATATTTTATTTCTAATCAAATACCTAATTTGTTTTATTTAACATCTGAAGGACACAGAACTACATTGAAATTTTTATATCAAAATGATTTCGTATACTGAATTAAGAAATTTATCATAAAATTTTAACAACATTAAAGCAAATAAAATGTTGACTATGTTAAGGTTTCTACTACCTGGGAAAACTCATTGAAGGAAGAAAGAAGTGTCTGGCTCAGGCCCATGACCAGCGAACTCCATTGCTTCTGTGCCTGTCTGCATGCAGCAACGTCATATAGGACGGGCGCAGCGTGGTGGAGAAAGGCTGCCTGCCTCCCCAGACCTTAGGAAGCAGAGACTGCACAAGACCCAGAGCGCTGGTGCTCTGGGGCTTTCTCCCTTTGTTGCACCTGGGCATACACCCCGAGCAGTGCTGCATGCAGTTAGGGCAGGTCTTCCCCCCCATCAATTTGCAGTCCCATATGCCAGCAGTTTCTGGAAGTACAGCTCAGGAAGTGGCTTTCCTGATTGCTACTTTAAGAAACATCATTAAGGTGTATCCCAACCTTAAGCTGACAAAATAAACTGTCACATTGACTAACAAAAACTTAGTGAAATTACCTTCAAACAATTTCTCTTATTATTTCCCCTCTGTTATTTACTGGTGTAATCTTAAGTGTATAAGGGACTAAGACTACATTTCAAAAAAATACACTGAAAAAGTATGGAGATGAAGAGAATTTTTATGAAACACATACTGATAGGAAATAGTGTAAGTTTTGTGTATAGGAATGAGTCTTCTGTTAGATATACTTGTTCAGACTTGATGGTAGTGCAAGCTCCTAAGTAGAAAGATGAGAGGAAGAAGGCTCATTCAGAAAATTAATATTACTGCTAGTATAATCTGAACATATTGGAAAGGATACCACAAAAAATTTAGAAAACTTTATTTTTATTTTATTTTACTTTTTTTTTTTTTTTTTCCGGAACTGGGGATCGAACTCAGGACCTTGCACTTGCCAGGCAGGCATTTGTGCCCCTGAGCTATCTCCCTGGACCCCCATTATTTTTAATTTATTTTATGGTGGTGGGGGTACAGGGTCTTGCTACATAGTTCAGACTCATAGTGATCCTCCTATTCTTGGCCTCCTCAGCAGCTGGGATTACAGGCATGTGCCACTGTGCCTAGACTCCATTGCCAGCTCAGAGTGCCCCAAAGGTGGGGCTGGTGCAGCATGTACTGGGGATCAAACCCGTCCCAGTGCTTGCCTAAGCAGGCACTCCTGTGGCTTAGAAGTGGCTGGTTTCTGTGATAAACACTGTGTGAACCAATCCCCATGCCAAGCCATTCATCTTTGTAATTCTTGCTGGCTTATCCCATGTAGCCCCTAGACCACTAGCAATCAGGACTTTATACTGTGGGAGTGATCCTGATCTGTGCCGCCTAGGTGTAAATAAATGTGTCTCCAAATCCTGGGTGGTGTTTTGGTGTTTTTTGCTCGCCCTTGCATCTGGTGCATTGGCCAGGAAGAATGACTGTACTGACCTTAGGTCACCAGCTGTGGCCCTCTAAGATAGAGCAAGGACCTCTCCAGGTTCCAACAAAAAGGCTCACCCTTGATGTTGCCCTTGGTCTGGAAAACCCAGGCTCCCTGCTTGAGCAGCTCACCTCAGACCTCAAAGAGAAAAAAACACAATCTGCCTGTTTGCCAGAGGCACCCCAGGTAGTCAGGTCTGTGAGTCTTGCTCAATGTGAGCAATGGAAGGGCTTGATCACCTTTTTTTTTTTTTTTTTTGGGGGGGGACTGGGGTTCAAACTCATGACCTTGCACTTGCCCATCAGGCACTTGTGCCTCGGAGCTATCTCCCCAGCCCCTTGATCACCTTTTGTTAAGTCCACCCTCAAGGGAAGGAGGTTGGAATGTGTAACCCCCGAGTGCTGCTGAACAAATGGGATCTCGTGGTCTTTGACAAGCAGTAGCAGTAGGCTGCTCCATCTGTGCACCAACAGTGGGATGCAGTGGTCATGGGGCCTGATTGGGCCCTTATCTGCAGTTCCCTGGCAAGTGACATGCCTAAGGGAGGCCTCGCACCCTCTTAGCTAAGTTCAGCCTAAGTCCCTGTGAGGAGTATGGCCAGGCAGGTGTATCAGTGGTATCTGAAGGGCACCCGCACTTTATTGTGCCATCATTCAGAGTACAGACAGTGAAGTCATAGATGGGAATTACTTGGTCAAACCAATAGTCCTGGGCTGCGGAAAAGGGGACTTCACAGAGCTAAAAATTAGGGGCTGGCAAGATAGCTCAGGAATCTAAAGTGCCTGCCTAGGCAAGCTTAGGGTACCACAGGGACCGCAGTTCAATTCCCCACACAAGCTGTGCCAGCCCCACCCCTAGGGTGGGCTGAGCCAGCCATAACAAAGTTTTTTTAAAGTTAAATTGTTAGCCAGGCATGGTGGCACACATCTGTAATCCTAGCACTCAGGAGGCTGAGGCAGGAGAATCAGTGTGAGTTTGAGACCAGCCGGGGCTACAAAAGTGAGCTCAAGGCCAGCCTGAACTGCATAGCAACACCCTGTCTCAAAAAGACTAAAAAGTTGAAAAATCAAATTGTTTATTTTATTTTATTTTATTTTTTTGGAGACAGGGTCTTGCTGTACAGTTCAGGCTGGCCTGGCCTTGAGCTCAGTTTTGTAGCCCAGGCTGGTCTTGAACTCTCACTGATCCTCCTGCCTCAGCCTCCCAAGTGCTGGGATTACAAGCGTGTGCCACCACGCTCGGCCAAATGCTTAAATTTAAACCAAGCACTCCATGCATTTTAACAAAAAATAAGTATATTCCTGAGAATTCCATCCCTCACCAGCCACCATGTTTGCATCTTCTAAGTCATCTACTTCCAGCTAGTTGAACAGTTGCAGTTCATTGCCTGGGTTCAGATCCCCTTCCCCCAGCCAACCCTGGTCCATGGTGTCATTTAATCCCCCTCCAGATGACTGTCAGCAATTCCTTCCAAGTTTCACATTTTGATGGAGGCTAACTGTCACCCGTGACATGACATGAGGCCTGTTCAGGCCTCAGTATGTACAGACAGCTCTGCCACATTGGGCCTCAAGAGCCACAGTCATTGCAAAAGTGGGGCAAACCTTTGACTTTCATGGTAGTGTAACAACTGTTTTCCAAAGTTTCCTCAGTCAAAAAAGTTATTGTCACTGGGGCAACAGAGGCTTGTGCCTCTCCCCCTTCTGCCAGGCAGACTACCAGCCTGGGAGGACAGCTTCCCACTCACTCTCACCCTGAAGCCTGGAACAGATAATTGCAACCCTAAAGTTCTCAAAAGTCTCTCTCAGGTATGAACAAAAGACTCACCTCAGGCCTCGTCAACCATGCTGCCTCATTGCTAAGCAGGCATGTAGCCACCTCCCCATCTGATAGACTTGCTAGTCACCTTGGGCAAGATGTCCATACCCATACCCCCTTCTTGGAACATTCTATCTAGATTTAACAGATGCCTTTCTCTGTGCATGAGTTGCTTCAACTGAGGAAGTCCTGAGAGAAAAGGCCAGCTCACGTGGACTTGGTGCCATAAGGGTTAAGAGTTCTCCCATGCTGGCTCTGCATGTGACAAGAAAGCCATCCTGGTCAAACAGACCTACAAGGCTGTCTGAGGCTCCAAGATTCCACCCAAGCCAGAAAAGCTCTCATCCCTGCTGAGGACCCCAAGTGACCTACATGTGACAAGAAAGCCATCCTGGTCAAACAGACCTACAAGGCTGTCTGAGGCTCCAAGATTCCACCCAAGCCAGAAAAGCTCTCATCCCTGCTGAGGACCCCAAGTGACCTACCTTGTCGCAGTCAGCCCCAGGCTGCGCAGCTAGCCACACCACCAGCAGCTGTCTGTTGCACCTGGCTCCTGCTCTATTGTAGTAACTCCTGACTGCTCGATACAGAACAATAGAGCTGTATTTTAGATAGGGCTGGTTAAAGTCAAAAGTGCCCACCACTGAGGTTGATCCTGACGCTTGAGTGGACACAGTCCTCTGCCCCCTGCCACTTCCCCTAGCACATCCATGGTGGAACAGTAAGGGCCAGCTAAATAACTCAGTGGATTAAAGCGCCTGCAAGTAGGCGCAGGGCTGGAGGTTTGATCCCCTGGGGCCTGCTGTGCCAGCCCTACCGTTGGGTGCTGTGATGGCAATTGAGACAGTGGTGGCTTGTGCCTGTAACCCCAGCTCTGGGGAGGCTGTAAACAGGCAGATCACTACAAGTCCATCAGTGAGACACTTGTAGTCCCTTCCCTAAAATACAAAAAAAAAGAAAAAAAGTGACAGAGGGCCACGATGCCTTAGATCAGTACTGCTGTGCTCTGGCAGACCTCAAAGGAGGCAGGAAGCAAATAGATCCCAGAGTGACAAGTTACCCACTGGAGCCCCCACTGAAAAATTCTGCCAGCGCCAATCCTGTGAGGTTGATGGACACCTTATTAAACACTTGGACATGATGTGACAAGTGTCCAAGACATTTTGGAGGCTCCTAAGTAGATAGCTTCCTCACTGTCTTTGCGGAGTAACATTACAGGACAAGCCCAAATTCCAGTTGGGCCTTGTCTCAGAAGATCACATGTAGCATGTTCAGCAAAGATTTGATGGGGAAACTAAAGGGATTGGAGGGGGTTGAATGTAGCAGAAAATGCCCTCAGTCGGAATACTGCAGTTTCTTAGCGGTCCAGGTCATAGTTCCTGTCCCAGTTCCTGTTCTCTCACTTAGAAATGGCTGTTGACTGTGTTGCACATTGTATGAGCCGGTCCCCAGATGATGAGACGTTCTGCTGCTCCACCTCCTGCATGCTTAGCCTGTTGATAACCAGGGTGACCTTGATCCATGCAGGTGAACATGCACAGAGCTGCCTTCAAACCCTGGACATTGTTAGTGTTTCCGTTTGCCACTGCAAGCTCACAGTGTGGTTTACAGAAAAGGTTAATGGCCTGGTGAGATAGCTTGGCAGACTAAGTGCCTGCTTAGGCCAGTACAGGACTGGGGTTTGAGCCTGTTACCACAGACTACACAGGCCCCACCCCTGGGCACGCTGCACTGGTGCACACCTGTCGTCCCAGTGCCAGGGAGGCTGAGATAAGTGTATCACTGTGAGTCCAAGCTGTGCATCAAGACCCTGTACCAAACAACAAAAAAAGTAAAACATTAAGCTTTTTTAAAAAATATTTTCAGCCCAGCAGGATGGCTCAGTGGTCTAAAGCGCCTGCTTAGGAAAGCTTGGGCTGCTGCAGGGACCATGGTTTAATCCCTGGTACCACATGCTGCGCCAGCCCTGCCCGGAGGGCAAGCTGAGCCAGCCATAAAAATAAACATAGCCGGGCGTGGTAGCACACGCCTGTAATCCCAGCACTCAGAGGCTGAGGTAGGAGGATCTGTGAGAGTTTGAGACCAGCCTGGGCTGCAAAACTGAGCTCAAGGCCAGCCTGAACTGTACAGCGAGACCCTGTCTCAAAAAGACAAAAAATAAACAAAAGTTCTGAAACAGGAAAACTAACTAAATAAATAATACATATATTTTCAAGTTTCTTACACGCTTGCAGGGTACTACAGGCTGTTGTGGGGAGTTGCTGCACATGACATAGCCGAGCCCCCCCACCATCTCTTGGCTCCCGTCTTGTGAGCTCTCCCCATTTCCTATTCTTTCATTCTGTGTTTTGGCTTGTGTGCCTGATGTATTTGGTCCTACTCTTACTCCCAGAAGTGCAGCCGCCTCCTTAGAAATGACTCAGTTCTCCTTTATAGCAGAGTAGTTCTCCCTTGTGTGTAAGCCTGAACTCTAGCCATGCATCTGTTGACTGACAGATGGCTACTCCCAGACCTAGCTGTTAGGAGTCATGCTGCTACAGATGGGTACATGTGTATTAGTGTAGTACAGTGTCTCAGGAAGATGTCTAGAAGGCAAGTAGCTTGGCCCAAGGAAGTCCTTTACCACGTGTTCTGAAGCAAGACCTTTAGTATCTAAAAATCCAACTTTTTGATGTCCCAGCCTTCAACTGTAATGTTTGGAAAGAGAAAATTACTTGCTTAACAAAAAATCGTTGGGAAGAAAGGGAAAGTTTACATTACTATAAAAGTAATCAGTATTTCTCAGCTGGCAAAGTTGAGCTGCCAGCTTCTTCACACGAAAGCACCACAAGGGTAACTGTCAAGCCACTGAGCAGTCAAAGTAATCACCTGAGCAGTCTAAGTAATCACCTCTATGCTGGCAGGAGGAATATTAGAGGCAAGACAAGCTATGCGGAGGCATAGCTCCATTGCCCTTGCCAGATTTAAGACTTCTCCAAAGGGAGTAGTTTGAAGAAGAGATTGAATGATTAAATAGCCAAACTGTGTTTTAATTTTCCCATCTCATTCACCCTTATCAGTTTTTTTTTTTTTTTTTTTTTTTGATATAGGTCTTGCTATGCACCCCAGCAGATTCACAGTAATCCTTCATGGGGCCAATGCAGCATGAGGTACCAGTGATTCAACCTGGATCCTCACGCTTGCCAGGCAGACACTTAGACCACTGAGTTAACCTCCCCAGCCCAATTCAGTGGTTTAATGGTAATGTTAAATGAGTACAGCACCCAGCAGGTGGAGGCCAAAGTTAGGAGCATCACAGCTTAAAAGGTGTTTTGTGATGATAAAGAATCAGTAGACCTAGGGCCAGAGAGATAGCTCTGTGGCACAAGTACCTGCCTGGCAAGTGCAAGGTCATGAGTTCAAGCCCTGGTCCCACCAAAAAAGAAGAATTAGTAAACTTGAAAGTAATCTCTAGTTTCTTTTCCCTGGAAGCTTAAACTATGAGAAATGTCTTTCATTTGCTGTTTTTTTCTCTTGATGCTAACACTGACACCCAAGTTAAAGGAGGAAAGGTTTATTTGGCTCTCAGTTCATAAAGGTTTCAGTCAGCCTCTATGGTTGGCTGTTCCACGGTGGGTGGCAAGTGGCAGAGAGGCACTGCAGAGGAGAAACAGTACATTGTAGGCAGAAGACAGCAAAAGGAGTTTTGCAGCCCTTTTAGTTATCTAGGCTACCAGGATTAGGGTGACGCCAAACATTGGTGGGCTAAACAGTGAAAGCACAGATTGGTGACTTCCTCTACACTGGAAGGAGGAATAGCAGAGAGGTAAGATAAGGACTAGAGGAGTAGCTCCGTTCCCCTTGCCAAATCTAAGACTTCAGTGATTTTTCTTGCCAAAGAGAGTAGGTTCAAGAGCTTGTATCCCACACCCTTCATCCTAGAATGCTTAATCCTGGTATTGTACCATGACTAAATCACACACTAAATTTAGTCACCTCTGAAAAAGCCCCTCCCCTGACTGCTTGAGGCTCTGCAGGGATATCCAAACACATAAGACACTGTCCACAGCTGGAATAGAAGGGAGAAACACTTAAGCTGGCAGGAAGTGCACATGGGCCATTTTAATAAAGCCAGTAAATGACGTCACATTCCCTTGTGAAAAACTTCCTTAGTGACATGAAGAGGTGATTTTAGATGTCCTTATGAATTTTTCATAGCAATAGTCAAGATATAGTTGTATGTATAATCCGTATATTGGAAAGCTATAGCTCAAGACATCAATAATCATAATTAATAATGCTATAAAAATTCAAGAAGGGAAAGACCATTTCTATAAAAGCACAGACGGGATGGGATTTTAGTAGGTCTTATAGTCTGAACTTGGGAGTGGAATAGCTGGTGTGCCAGGTTGATTAGTCTGTATAGTCTGGGGACTTTTGTTCACTTACCTTTATTTTTATTTATTTATTTATTTTTATTTTTATTTTTTTCTTGTTTCAGAACCTTTGTTTGTTTATTCACTCATTTTTATGGCCGGCTCAGCCTGTCCCAAGGGCAGGGCTGGCGCAGCATGTGATGCTGGGGATCAAACTGTGATCCCTGAAGCTGCCCAAGCTTTCCCAAGCAGACGCTTTAGACCACTGAGCCATCCCACTGGGCCCTGTTCACTTACCTTTAAAAACTTGGTAACTTATCAGTTAATCCAAGTTGGGTTGTGGTTCATTAAACAATATAAAGAGAATTCTTAACTTCTATGTTATTCCTTTTATTTTTTATTTTTTTTCTTGTTTCAGAACTTTTGTTTATTTTTACGGCCGGCTCAGCCTGCCCTGAGGGCAGGGCTGGCGCAGCATATGGTGCCAGGGATTGAACCTCGGTCCCTGCAGCCGTCTAAGCTTTCTTAAGCAGGCGCTTTAGACCACTGAGCCATCCTGCTGGGCCCTGTGTTCTTCCTTGTAAAATCTTAACCTTTTTTTTTTTTTTTTTAATTTTATTTATATATTTTTTTCTTGTTTCAGAACCTTTGTTTATTCACTCATTTTTATGGCCGGCTCAGCTCGCCCCAAAGGCAGGGCTGGCACAGCATGTGGTGCTAGGGATCGAACCGAGGTCCCTGAAGCCGCCCAAGCTTTCCGAAGCAGGCACTTTAGACCACTGAGCCATCCTGCCGAGCCCCAAATCTTAACCTTTAAACAAAAAAAAAAGTCAAGTCCTCTTATTTGAAATTTGAAGCCTAGTGTGGTGGCGGGTACATGTATTCCAGCACATGTGAGGATAAAATGTTTGACTAACAACATTCCATCTTCAAAAAAAAAAAAAAGGCCGGTTTGTGGATATAAAAGAATGAGACAATCAGCATAAATTTACTTTTATTTCTGTTACAGGTCTGTTGTTTCTGAACTTGAAAAGATACAGAAGTTTAACTGTATCCTTAGAACGTAGTGTCCTTTGGGTTTAAATTTGACAGTGAACCTGGGTTAAGATTTCATGTGAAGTTTCTCATATTGTGTTCTAAATTGTATCTATGAAGGCCTCTTTCTCTAAAACCTTTCATTCTAGTCTCTATGCTATTTATTTAATTTTGTTTTCTTTTTTTTTTTTTTTAATTTTGTTTTCTTGTGGGTTTTCTAGAATTGACTCATGGTAAGGTAGTTCTAGAACAAGGGACAGGTTTTATTTCATTCCACATCTTTTTTTTCTTGTTTGTTTAGTTTTATGTATTTTACATAGGGTTTCACTACACAGCTGACTGGTAGTATTCCTGTTTTCAGTGTCCCCAGTGCTGGGATTGCAGGCATGCACCATCACGCCCAGACTGATTCCCTGGTGCAGCATGCATGACATGAGGGACCAGTGATCGAACCCTGATCTCTGCACTTGCCAAACCAGGCGGTTAGTTGGCC
>PVJA010047368.1:0-14679 GCA_004027025.1 Myocastor coypus
AATATATATATTGAAAAATAATTCATTGAAGTTCCTCAGAACTTTCACATACAATATTCTCCTTTTACTGCACTAACAGAAAAGCCTTTTAGTCTTCATGATATTGCTTTTTTTTTTGTACCAGGAATTAAATTCATGACCTTGAGCTTGCCAGGCAGGCACTGTGCCACCGAGCTACATCGCTGGCTATGGTATCACTATTGACCCATGATTAGCACCTCAAGTGTACAAAAGTAAAAGAAAAATGAGAAATAAGTCAGGGCTTTGCCCTGTTAGTGAGTGCCCTTGAGACTGATAAAAGTCTCAGGTGCTAAAATATTTCCTCATCAAAATTTGGCAAGTACCACCAGACTTGATGAGTTCTGAAGCCAACAGGTCCTGAGGTCTATTACTCGAGAGTCCATATTATGGCTAACCGGTGGGAACTGCTACTTTTTTGAGTTTTGCTTAGTATTAAAGCAGGGTGTCCAGAGCCATTTGGAAAGGTTAGTATAATACTTCTCCCTTTCCTGTTTACCTGTGAGAGGAGAAAATTTTACATATACTGTGTGTTTTTCCAAACAATTCATAACCTATTGAATGAAGAAACAAGTAGGACTCAAATTTTCCTTCCTTCCTTCCTTCCTTCCTTCCCTCTCTCTCTCTCTCTCTCTCTCTTTCTTTCTTGTTTTTTTTTTTTTTTTTTTTTTTTTTTTTTTTTTTTTTTTTTTTTTTTTTTTTTTTTTTTTTTTTTTTTTTTTTTTTTTTTTTTTTTTTTTTTTTTTTTTTTTGTCTTTTTGAGACAGAGTCTCACTATGCTGTTCACACTTTTGTAGCCCAAGCTGTTCTTGAACTCACACCGATCCGCCTGCCTCAGCCTCCCAAGTGCTGAGATTACAGGCGTGTGCCACCATGCCTGGCTCTTTTCTTGTATTTTTTAGTATAGGTTCTACAGGGTCTCACTACACAGATCAGACTTGTAGTGATCCTCCTATTTTCAGCCTCCTAAGTGCTGGGATTACTGGCGCAATATCACCACACCTATTCTCAGTTGTGTCTCAGTGTGCTCTGAGGGCATGGCTGGCACAGCACATGGGAGGTTGAACTCTGGTCCCTGTGCCTGCCTAAGCAGGTGTTTTAATCCTGTGAGCTATCTGGCTGGCCCTCTAGATTTCTTTTATTAAGCTAGAAATTAAAAAGACTTAAAAAATGTAAAATGACATTCTTTTCTTATTTTTTTCCTAAAATTTTCAAAAATTGTATTATGATAACAATGTACTTGCTCCTTTAAAATGAATTAGTATTTTGAAGATTCCTTTGTTTTAATTTCCAATATTGCACTTGATTGACATATATAGACACTCTTGGAATGCTAAAATATTTTTTTTGTTTTTGTTTTTGCAATACAAATTGGATGCAAGGCCTTGACACTAAGCTACATTCCTAGTACTTTTTAAAACACTTTATTTTGAGACAGGATGCCACTAGTTGCCCAGGCTGGTCTTGAACTCATGACCTTGCTGCCTTAGTTTCTCAGAGTTCTGGTGTTAAGGTATGTGCCACCATGCTGGCTGGAGTCCCCAGAAATTTAAGATTGTAGGGGCCTGGCAGGATGGTTTAGCCGTCTAAAGTGCCTGCTTAGGAAAGCTTAGGTGACTGCAGGGACCGCGGTTCGATCCCCGGCACCACATGCTGCACCAGCCCTGCCCTCGGGGCGGGCTGAGCCAGCCATAAACAAACAAACAAAAGTTCTGAAACAAGAAGAAAATAAAAAATTTAAAAAAAAAGAAATTTAAGATTTTACAGGAGTCTTAGTACAGGAGTTTTATGAATCATTGGTTTTTTAGAGTTTTTCAAAGAGTGAGACTTTCAAATCCAAAAGTGCCATGGACAATTCCTGACTTATGAGGATTCAAAAGAAAAGATGTTTTAGATTTATTTATTTATTTATTTATTGTCACTGATAATATGCATAACATTGCAGTTTCAATCGCATAATTTTGTTTGGTTTCTTCACTATTAATGAAATATGCATTAGAATATGTTTATGTGTAAGAAACTGATAGTTGTGCTGGAAAATTAGCTACATACATGCAATAGTTTGAATCTACTCCTATATCTCTCATATTCTTTTTCTCTTTTTTTATTTTAATAAGGAATAATATTAAGACAGTTTTAAAACACATTAGTAGGACAGCCACAATGATTGATAAAATGCATATTGTTGTCCTCATAGTAGTTGTTCAGAGTACAATATGTACACATGATAACTCTTCTAAACACTATTGGTACAAATATTTCTTCTCACTGAAATAAGAGAAAGTAGTATATATAGAGCAGTATTCCATAACAGTAGTGCTTATTGGCAGATCTGGCAGTGTTGGAAGCTATTAACTTGAACCTTTTACAGTTTAGCATACTAATCTGGCTTTACTTTTTTTTTATTTTGAAGAGTAAAAATAGTAGAACCAAAGATAGAAAAAAATAGTAACAAGAATACATATAGTACAAAATTTCAAAACAAGAAAAATTTAACAATGGTTGCATTACATATTTTCATCATCAAATCAGTATAGATCAATGGACATAGGTATGTAAGACTGATCAAACAATTAAACATTAACATTTTCAATAAACAATTTTATTTTACTCTTCCAAATGCATTTTGTATTTAAGTCACTCTTCTAACAAAAAATTGTAGGGTTTGAGAATGCAGAAAACACAAGGTCCTGAGGTTGATTCCTGGTACTGCCTAAAATTTACTTATTTATTTCTTCTTTTGAGTCCTTACACTAGGAAACTATATGATATTTGCATATGTAGGTCTGGTTTATTTCACTTATGAGTATATGTTCAAGATACATCCATTTATATATGAAGTCTTCTAGTTTATCATTCCTTATAGCTGAGTAATATTCCATTTTATAAAAATACCACATCTTTTTCAACCATTCTTCAGATGATGGGCATTTTGGTTGTTTCCTGGATTTGGCTGTCACAAATTGTGCTGCTATGAACATAGGTGTATAGATATCACTATGATATGATGTTTTCAGTTCTGGAAAAATTCCCAGTAGGGGGATAGCTGGATTGAATGGGATTTCCAGCTCTAGTTTTTTAAGGAGTCTCCACACTGCTTTCCATAATGGTTGTACCAGTCTGTATTCCCACCAGCAGTGGAGAAGTGTTCCTTTTTCCCCACAGCCTCTGCTTTAGTGTTAGAGTGGAACAAAAATGTACTTATACTACAGTTCTGTTTTTTTTGTTTTTTGTTTTTTTTTACTTTTGGTGTAGTATTCACTAGGTTGCTTGAGATATACAGTGCTTTACTTTTTTTTTTTTTTTTTTTTTGTCTTTTTGAGACAAGGTCCCACTATGCAGTTCAGGCTGGCCTTAAGCTCACTTTTGTAGCCTAGGCTGGTCTCGAACTCGCACTAATCCTCCTGCCTCAGCCTCCCGAGTGCTGGGATTACAGGCATGTGCCACCATGTCTGGCCTACAGTGCTTTACTATTGAGTAAGCTTTGTGTTAGATGATTCTGCCCAACTGTGGTGGGCAGTGTAAGTCCTCTGTCCTCTGACCATGTTTATTTATTTATTTATTTATTTTTAAAATTATAATAATGCATATGTTTTATTTACTTTTATTTTTTTCTGGTTTCAGAACCTTTATTTGTTTATTCACTCATTTTTATGGCCAGCTCAGCCCACCCTGAGGGCAGGGCTGGTGCAGCATGTGGTGCCGAGGATCGAACCGCGGTCCCTGAAGCCGCCCAAGCTTTCCCAAGCAGGCGCTTTAGACCACTGAGCCATCCCACCGGGCCCTGACCATGTTTAATAAAGTAAGCAAGGCTAAGTTTTGATATTTGGTAGGAATATATATATATATATATATTTTTTGTTTGTTTGTTTGTTTGTTTGTTTGTTTTTGTTTTTGAGATAGGGCCTCACTATGTGGCCCACGCTGGCCTCAAATTCACAGCATTTCTCCTGCCTCAGCCTCCAGAGTTCTGGTATTACAGGCCAGAGCCACCATGCCTGGTTAGGTTAGGTATATTACATGCATTTTTAACTTACTATATTTTCAGCTTAATTATGGTGCACCATGCCATAACCTTACTGTAAGTTGAAGAGCATCTATCATTCTGATGATGACTTCTTAATATAGGAAAAGAATAATTGTGGCTAGCAATGTAGCTCAGTAGTAGAGGATTTGCCTCCTATGTGCAGGTCTTAGGTTTGGTCCACTGTTAACACCCAAGAGAGAAGAGATACTTATTGCTTACCTAGGTGGTTAGATTCTTTTATTCTCAATTGGAAATGTGGGAAAGGTAAAAAGTATAACTCAACATGAAAACAATTTCATTTTTCAAATGGACCAAGAATATCAATAACATATATATGTAAAGAATATTGAAACAAAATAAAAATAGTGGAATAAAAACAGTAGAAATAGTAAAATAAAAATAGTAATAATATATATATATATATATATATATACATATATATATACATATACATATATATATGTATATATATATGTATATATATATATACTTTCTCAGGTGTACTGCCTAAGACTCACTTTGTCGGACCTAGGAAGGAATCCAACTTACAGACATCCTCCCAGAGCTCTGTTCTAAGATGGAGACTTACTGTACAATTGTCAGTAACATCTGAAAAGACATTAACAGAAGCAGGGAAATGCAGGTTAGACCATTAGAGACACTACTTAACCTCTGAGTGGCTGTAATCCCAAGGGCAAATCTTAAGTGCTGGTAAGATTGTGGAGAAATTGTAGCCCTTGTGTATTGTTGGTGGGAATGCAAAATGGGAGAACCACCGTGCTCCCCAAAAAAGGTACACAGTTAGAGCGTCACCCAGTAATTCTTCCACTTCTATGTTTAAACTCAGGAGCAATGGGAATATATGACCACATTAAAACTTGCACACAAATGTCAATAGCAGTATTATTCAAAATAGCCCAAATGGAAACAACCTGTGTATCTGTCAGTTGATGAATTAATAAAATGTGATATAGTCATACAATAGAGAAAAAAAAAACACCACTTTTTAGAGTAAGTCACCATAGCTATCAAAAATCTTAGATTCTGACCTTTTATTTATTGTCCTCCTCTCTAGCACTTCAGTTAGTTTATGGCTACTTTGTGAAACCTTCTGGAAGAGTAGACAGTATTTGAAACTTGACCTTCCCCTGTGAGTTCACTCCAGTTGCCTGGTTGAAAAATGTTTGTGGTCACAATTTTGTTTGTTTATTTAGAAAGAGTCTTCCTATATATTCCAGGCTGGCCTTGCATTCACTGTGAAGCCCTGGCTCACCTGGAACTTACAGAGATCCTCCTGTCTCAGCCTCCTGAGTGCCGGGATTACAGGCATGTGGCACAACACCTGGCACACACTTTTTAACTCCCTTGAAGATTACTGCGTTGGCAGAATTTCCTTAAAACTGCTTTAATTTAAAGTATAAATGTTGCCATTTATGTAGAAGGGGAAAGGACATTATATATATGTTCCTGTTTGTACTTGTATGTGCATATATATGTATATTTGTATGCATGTGGATAATGTAACTCTAGAACCATGAACTTAGAAATACTATAATGACTGGTTGCCTTCCAGGAAGCAAACTGATAGCCGGAAACAAGAGTAGGTGACAGTGCTGGAGGAAGAAAGGATTGTGGGATGAAAGGGACTAAGACAGAATCTCGTAAGCTGACAAGTGAGGAGCAAGCAAGGCAGCGTGGGAAGAAGGCTGAGGAGGAGTAGCAGGAGAGATGGTCAGAGAGAAAATTTCAAAGGGGACATGGTGCATAAGTGCAAGTGCGCCAGTTGACCCAGCATTGCCACTCCTGGAAATTCATCTGTTTGTTTGCAGCATTGTTTTTGATAACCAACATTTGGAAACAGTTTAAGCTTGACCAGGAGGATACAACTTAACTACTTGATAGTCCCCCTGTCCAGTGAGTGCTCTGTATCTGCAGAGTGAGGAAGCTCTGCATATCCTGAGGTGAAGTGACCGCTAACATCACTAAGCATTAAAAGCAAGGATTAGGGGTTTTATCTGGGGTTTAGAGTGTTTTTAAACTTTCATCATTTTTCTAAATGGTTATTGGAGGTTGTCATGTTCTGTAATGTACAATAGAGATTTTTAGTTTGTTTTTTTCTCTGAGCTCTAATTAGGATGATCTTTCTTATTATATAGTTTGCATGGATCAGCAGCAAAATCAGAATGTGACGTTATTCAGTCTACTCTGCTTCAGGCCAGTCAGAGCTACTGCCTGCTCCTTTGGGCCTGCTGCCAAGTGCCTTTATACGGTATTTCAGTGTATTTTCATGGAGTGTGGAGATGTCATAGTCACTCTGAACCACTAGAGGGCGGAAGAACCTTTCCATTGCTAAAGCCCAGCCTTGTGCTGGATGGCACTTTTGGCAAAATCCTTCCTGCTTAGAGAAGTCCTTGGCTCACTGTGGCCTTCAGCACCTAGAAGGCAGGCAGTGTCCTAGTCATCAGGGGAGGCAGTGGAGGAGCAGGAAGAGAACGTGGGTGAACCTGTCTTTTGTTTATATCCTGCAAATTACTTAGTGAACTAATTGTACTAGTTAAGCTCTTGACTTGGATATGCAAGACAGTGGAAGCATTATGGCATAAAAGAGGTACAAGTTGAGGCTTTGGAGTCCTCCTCGACCACCACGGAGTTCTGGCTCTGTGGTTTTGGGTCATTTATTACTTTCTGTGAACCTATATTTTATAATCCAGTAGAGCTCTTAGCATTTGTTATACTGAGCACTCAAGAGTAACTGCTATAATTATAATACCAGGGGCCAGCAGAAATGAGCAATAGCTCCACAGTCAGTCCTGATATGTGGTTCTCTGCTATGACCCTGATAATTTCTTGGTTCAGTTATAAGCAAGATACAGTATTTGGGACAACTAAAAAGCTTTTCTCAGAAGGACTCAAAATGTTTGTGGCTTTTTTTTTTTTCCCAAATAATTAGTCATTTAATAGTATATTCTGGGGGGGTGGGGACAACCCACTCGGGCCCCGCTCCTGTTCCTCTCTTGGCCAGAAGCTTTCTTTCCTCTAATAAATCTACTCTGCTCAAAAAAAAAAAAAAAAGTCACAATCTTAAATCTATCCCATTATAATTTTGTGTATTTTTGATTGGACAATAAGGTACTTGTAGTAGATACTAAAACATGTAGGCAACATGATATTACATTAAGTAGTGCCTGTCTCGGTGAAATCAGGGAGCAAACTAGTGTAAGGATTACTATGTGACAAGATTGCAAGAGTGCATATGGGATCAACACCTCTGGAAGGAAATGAAGAGGAAGGGGAAGGGAAGAAAGATTGCATGGAAGAAGAAATTAGAGCTGTGATTCAGGCTCAGTAAAAGCCTCAGTCCCAGGGCCCGGCAGGATGGCTCAGTGGTCTAAAGCGCCTGCTTAGGAAAGCTTAGGCAGCTTCAGGTACCGCGGTTCGATCCCCAGCACCACATACTGTGCCAGCCCTGCCCTTAGGGCAGGCTAAGCCTGCCATAAAAATAAACAAATGTTCTGAAACAAGAAAAAAAAAAAAAAAGCCTCAGTCCCCTTTACAAAGACTGTAGAATTAGCATGGCACTTCTGAGCTGGAGCTGGAGACTGGGCCTTTATAGTTGCCTCACTAGTCCTTGAATGCCGCTGGTAATTGGGTGAGGGCAGCCCCTCTTCGGCCAAGACATTTCCTGAACAGGGCTGGTGGCTGAGGGCTTTCTGTCCACCTTGATCACAGCAGCTGGAGAATAAATCCTTCCTTTCTTCAGGGGAATCAGAGTGGCACATGTATACCGTAATACCCAGATCACCTGAAAGGAAGCCAGTAAGATGGTGTGTCAGTCCATTTGTGTCACTGTGACAAAATATCTGATACTATATTAAAGAGAAGCAGCTTATTTGGCTCACAGTTCTGGTAGCTGAAAAGTCCAAACAGCACGGCACCAGCATCTGGCAAGGACACCCTGGTTGTGTCACAGCAAATCAGATGGCAAGAGAGGAGGCAAGGGAGCTAGCTAGCCAAGGGAGCTGGCATGCTTCGTAACAGCCTGCTTTCACAGTCACTAAGCCAGTGCCGTGAGCTGGGCAGCCATCCTGAGGGTCTGAGGCCTTCATGGCCTGATTGCCTTCTACTGCAAACCTCTTTACACTCTCACTTCCTTTCAGTACTATTTATTGGAAGTAAGCATCCCGTACACGAAGCCATGGGGAACAAAGGCTGGCCAGGCCATCGCACCAGGCTTGGATAGGACCAGAGAAGATAGCTTAGATGGAATTCCTTGGGAAGAATTGTTATTTTAACTTATAAGGATTCAGCTTCATATTGTAGTCAGGATGGGCACTACTATAGCAAATTACTCCCAGATTTTAATTTAATACAGTAAAGGTTTATTTCTCTCCTGTCGCAGTCTGGTGCAGGTCTGTGTGTTGGGGAAGATTCTGTGCTGCCTGATTCTTTTAGGGACAAGTACTCCTTTTATCTAGTGACCTTCCAGTTCCTTGGGCCTGAGATTCCAGTTCTCCACTGGATGTTCCAAGCCAGCTGGCAGAGAAGAGACAGGAGTAAGATGTGTTATATAGAAGTTCTGTATGGGCTGCCCCTAGGGTCAAGACATCACATGGTCCTGCCTGAGGAAGGATGGGAGGGACATCTGGCCCTCACTGGTTCTACCTCTGAGGTAGCTCGGTGTCATCACTGTTGGGCAACCAAAGACAAGGAAAACTGTACATTTCAGATTCCCTAGCATTTTAAAAGATTTAAATTGCCACCACTATAATATCCTAGATTTATTTACCTGAAGATATTTCAAAAGCCTGAGGTAAACTAGATTTTACCAGAGAGAACAGATGGAAGGGAGTAATGTAGAGCTGAGAATTTAAGGATTTCTTGTTCTGAGAAGGCAAAAGTTTCAAGAGCGTATGCTTACTTTTAGTTGAGAAGCCGATCCTGTCATATAGCCACGAAAATAAGCTCTTTTCTTTTCCCTAACTAGAACAAGAAGTCCTTTGACATGGTAATGTGGAGATAGCTGAGAAATCTTGGACTGCAAGGAAATACTTATGCAGATGGCAATGACGGCTCCTTCTTGGAGTCTTATGAAAATAACCCAAGCAACCCTTAGGTTATATAAAGAAGCCGAGAGGAAGTGTCATTCATTCAGGGTGACTTCTGAGGGACAGCTTTCTGCTCAGGCAGCTTTGTTGTAGGCAGAGTGGGCCCTGAGAAACTTGCAGACCAGGCTGAGACTCAACTGAAAGTACTGAGGACAAGATAGGGTGAACTGCAGTATTTCAGAGATAGGAAGAAGTGGGGGCAAGGAAGGCTTGAAGAAAGATCTCCGATGGTGAGCTGGGGCTTCAGGAACCTTGGGGGTGCCTTTCAGGTGAGTGGAGCTCTAATGTATTTCTGAAGTTCCAGTGCGACCTGTGAGTGATTTGTCAGGAATTGGGGAAGGGAGGGGAGCAGTGATAGGGAGCTGCAGGTTGGAGATGAGAGTATAGGCCCTGATGCCAGGTCTGGAGTTCAGGGTTGATGTCCAGGGCCATTACAGGTTCTTACCCTCAGTGCAAAGACTTGGTGGAACTGTAGTGATCTGCACTTGCGTGTGAAGGACAGTTACACTAATACAGGTTTCTTCTGGAATTTTTAGCTGAATACTTAAATTTAAGATAGTAGGCTGTCTTCTTTTATTCCCTCAGTAAAATTCATTCCACATTTATTCAGTCATATTTACTAAACAGGTTACCAGTCCAGGGACTGGTAGGGTAATTTATAAAATAAAAATTAAATTAGAGATAGCCTTTATGAGAAAATTATAGTCTGCATAAGTAAGATATGCTTTAAAAATTGGTAAGATAGTGGGGCACATAGGAGTACTTATAGTGCTTACTTTAGGAAAAGTTATAGTTGGTCATCTTTTCTTGATATATATTATTTATTTATTTTTGTGTATTTAGTACAGGGTCTCACTATACAGGTCGGATTCATAGTGATCCTCCCATTTTCAACCTCCCAAGTGCTGGGATTACAGGCACACGTGCCAGCACACCCAGTCTCAATCACCTTCTCAGCATGCCCCAGGGCCAGGGCGGCACAGCACATCAGGATTGAACCTGATCTCTGCATCTGCTGAGCTATCTGGCCAGCCCTTTTCTTGATATTTTAAAATGAACACCAAAACTAATAAAGAAAGCTAGGCAAGATGGCATATGCCTGTAAGCCCAGCATTCTGGAGGTGGGGGCAGGAGGATTGCCACAAATTCAAGGCCAGCCTAAGATACACAGTTCAAGGCTTGTCTGGACTACATAACAATACTCAGACTCAAAAAAAGAACAAAATTAATGAAAGAAATTCTCTTTTGTCCCTCCCACTCCCCTTGAGTAGTACAGTTTTCAAGGAATGGTTGATTTGGGTTGACCTGGAGACATCGCCCTGGGAGGAGGTACAGAGACGGCCTCCCAGAAGTGGCAGTCTCAGGCCTGGGCCCACAGGGTGAGTGGACCTGGGAAGAAATGCACACTAGGCATGAGTAAAGCATAGGAACCTGGAAAACCCCATTGTTTATGGAACACTGTTTGTTTCTGACTTAAGGGAACAGCTGTTGAAAGGATTTCAAGCATGAGAGAAGTATGACTGGATTTGTAGTGCAGGAGGATACCTTTGTAGCTGTGTGGAGACTAGATTAAGAAACTGAGTCAGGAAGTAGGGATACCAAGTTCCCCAGCACTTCACCAGCTGTGTAAGTTCAGGGATGGAGAGAAAGCCTGAAAGGCTTCTTGGTAAAGGTAAATCTGAGCCAGGAAGGAGGGACAGCAGGAGCAAGCAGATAATAGCAGAGGGGCTTTCCTGGCAGAGGAAGACACGTGGGCAAGGTGCCAAGAGGGAGCTTGGCATGTAAAGTGTCTGGGTGGCATGGAGGGGATGGATGGAGGTGGCATCAGTCAGGATGTGTGGGTGAGCCGTGACTCGCTCACACAGAACTTTGTACAGTGCACTGAGCAATTTAAACATTACTGCATAAGTAAAGGAGAAGCCACAGACCATACGTCAAGCAAGTCTCAACCTGTCTCACAGGACTGCTAGCACTTGGGTTTAGTTTTCTCACAGGTAGAATTAAACAAGAAATCAATAACAGAAAGATAAGTAGACTTTGTGTGTTTAGCAATTAAAAAACCTGTAAATAATCAATAAGGTACTAAAATAGCCATGGAAATTAGACAGTGGTTTGAGCTAGATGATATTGAGGAAACTACATGTGAAAATGTGTAAAGGTACTAAAACTAAGCTTGGAGGAAATACTCTTATGTATATAGGCTTCCAAAGGTTGACAGATTAATCATTTGAAAATTGATTTTTTTTAACTTTATTTATTTATGTTATGTCCAATTCAGCCTGCCCTGGGGATGGGGCTGGCACAGATTGTGGTGCTGGGAATTAAAACTTGGTCCCCGTTTTTGCCTAAGCTCACCTAAACAGGCATTTTAGACCACTAAGCTATCTCACCAGCCCTGAAAATTGATTTCAAGTTATGAAACACTTTACTTTTTAAAGCCCAGAAAGGCAAACAGGAAATGATGAAAGTATGGAGTTTAGTGAAAACAAAACGTGGCTTAGCAAAGTAAAAAATAAATAAGGAAACCACAGTTTTATGAAAACATTATTTAAAAAAAGGTCAATTTCTAGAATAACTGACTCAAACTAACACAAGAAGCAATGGACAATGCTAGACATGGTAGTGCATACTTGCAGTGCCAGCATGTGGAGGCTAAGGCCAGAGGATTGCCACAAGTTCAAGGCCAGCCTGAGCTGCATAGCAAGACACTGTCAAAAAAAAAAAAAAAAAAGAAAAAAAGAAAAGTGATGGAAAACTTTAAAATTCTGTAAACTTTATCCACTTACCAGTCCAGTTATTTAAATACAGATGACCAAAGATTGCATTTTTTCATTATTTTTTATAAAATAACATAACAGGAAATATGGAAATGACAGCTTAATCAAAATTACTCAATAACTTTACTGTGTATGGAATATTTTAAAACATGTAGTACACAATGCAACATTACAGTCTGGACAGTAGTATCTGGTCTCTTCTGAAAGTTTATTTGCATTATTGTCTTTATTTGAGCAACACATTCTACACTGTTGTGTTGGCTTTCCACTTTTTTCTGAGAGTGTATAATTTCAGTAAAGTGTCTACCCACTAAACAGTGAAGGTGCAGAAAATGGACATCTGGGTTGATATTTTGCTATCTCGTATTCTTCCTTTATGTGATCTATTAGCCCTAATTGAAATTGTAAATGGCTTTTGGACCCCCTTGTTTTGAATAAATAACAAATGAGTTCCATATTGTTTGAACCAGAAGGTCCTTCATATTTTCCCCTTGCTTTTTGATTATAGGGCATTGGGAGATGTTGGTCAACTCTTGTTAACACCACTCATAACATTATTATAATCATTATACACTATTGGAATTTTTTAGTTTCATTTCTAAGTTCTATCATTTCTGTATTATGAGTAGTTCACAGTAGATGTCTTTTTTGCCTTTCCATTCATGGTGCAGACTTTTCCCCTCTGATTTGCTGACATTTCTCCCCTTTTTAGTTAGTTGGGTTGTTTTTGAAGAATCACCATTTTTTAAAATGTATTTGGCATAGGGTCTTGCTACACAGATTGGACTTGGAGTGAACCTACTGTTTTCAGTCTCCCCAGTGCTGGGATTGCAGACGTTATGTCACCATGCCCAGACTTGGTGGCTGGCTCCACACACCCAGGGGCCAGGGCCCATGTGGCATGTGGTGCCAGGGATCGAACTCTGGTCCCTGGGTTTGCCTAGGCAGAAGTGTAGTCTGCTTAGCTATCTCGCCGGCCCCTCTTTTCAGTTTTTTCTTTTTCTGATCATGTAGCACTTCCTTCCTATTCAGTCTCAGTGTCCCAAATATGTCTGTTTTGTGTTGTAAAAGAATATCACTGTGTTGTGAAGTATAAAAATTACATCTGTTCCCAGGGAATGTTGGCATATGCTTATAATCCCAGCACTTGGGAAGCTGAGGCAGGAGGATCAGTGCAAGTTCGAGACCAGCCTGGGCTACAAAAGTGAGCTCAACACCAGCCTGAATTGCATAGTGAGACCCTGTCCCAAAAAGAAAGAAAGAAAAAAATATATATATCCATAAAATTTTAAACAAAATTTTAGCCAGTTCTATACTATGTAAAACAAGTAATATATCAAAATTTAGTTTGGCTTATATCCTAAGTTGATTTAACTTGGTAGAAATCCATGAGAGTCATTAATCAACATTAATAGGTTAGATTTTAGTAGATTAAAAAAATTTCAGCAGATATAGAAGAAGCATTAAATAAAAATATATATTTGCTCTTGTTGGAACTATTTAGCAAATGAAGACTAGTATTACTCTGAAAAAGTGTTGAAAAGTCCAGCAGACACCCTAAGGTAAAATTTGAAAATTTTCCCTTGAAGTCATAACCAAGCCAGGGATGTTCTAGCATTGCACTGGATTTCTAGCCTCGTACACTGAAGCAACAGAAAAAAAAGATGGAAATCTAAGTTGAGAAAGAAGTGAAAGTTGGGGTGGGAGAGAACACATGAATCTGAGAAAAACTTAAGAAGCCATGTCTTCCTCTCATGTGTTTCTTTTGTTCAATGAATATTGATTAAATATATTATCATCTCATGAGTAATGTGAGAGGCAACGGAAAAGGACCTAATGTTTATTAATTTCCTACCCTGAAGGCTCTGGGGTCGAGGCCTTCACATATTTTACCTTATTTCACTTCATATTCTTTTTGTTACCTTTTAACTTGTATGATTAGTCATTAGGGAAGCTATGTGAGAAAGGATTATAAACTGTAATTGTATAAATTCGTCCTCGCTGTTAAATTTGGTACTGTTTTAAGCTTGCATTTAGGTATTTTGAGTATCTTGCTTTTTTTTTTTGGTCTTTTTGAGACAGGGTCTCACTATACAGTTTAGGCTGGCCTTGAGTTCAGTTTTGTAGCCCAGGCTAGTCTCAAACTTGCACCGATCCTCCTGCCTCAGCCTCCCAAGTGCTGGGATTACAGGCGTGCACCACCACGCCTGGTCAGTATCTTGCATTTTATGTGGTATTTTTTTGTTTGTGTCCATATAGGAAGTCATTGAAACAGGAACCTAATAAATGTTTTTTTCTTAATTTTTACAATTTAAAAAACAGGTACAAAATTTATTTATTAGCCAGGTGTGGTGGCGTACCTCTGTAATCCCAGCATTCAGGAAGTGAAAACAGGAAGATGGTTGTGAGTTCAGACCATCCTCAGCTGCAGAGTGATCTCAAGGCCAGGCTGAACTAATAACATGACCCTGTCTCAAAAAGATAAAAAAACAACAAACAAAAGAAAAACCCCCAAATTATATGAATTAGCTCAATGTCAGTATGGGACTGAAACTGGGTGACTGCCTATAATTGAGAGATTTTTTGAGGTGAAAATATACTGAGGTCCTGGAAGCGTAGCTTGGGAAATCATACAAAATTCTCTATTAAGCTTCTGTAGTGGGTGGGGCCAGGGAAGGTAGCTCAGTAGCTTAAGCACCTACCTAGCAAGCGCACGGTCCTGAGTTAGATCTTTTTTTTTTTTTTTTTTTTT
>PVJA010047369.1:0-14699 GCA_004027025.1 Myocastor coypus
AAAAAAAAAAAAAAACTATCCTACTTTTCTTTTAAAACTAAACTCTGCTATCAACGATTGATGGAAAATACCAGTTCCATGTTAAGTCTGTGGCATTTAGTATTTAGAAAGACAGTGATTGTAAGTCCAAGTACCTATGTTATAGAGTAATAGCATCACTAAGCTTCTCTTCTGGAGGGTTAAAAACCTTAAGTTTGCAGACCAAAAATTAGAGAAAAAGAAGGACTACAAGGTTAGCCAATATTTTGGCTCCAGCCCTTCAAGGTCAGTGAGGACTCAGGACATAAGAGACTCTGTACTGTAACGTCCTATAAGCTATTTTCCAAATTAGTGGCTTTCCAAATTTTCTATTCAGGGAGATTATGGGGCCACAGAGGAAAGGGAATGATGATTTATAGTGTGCCTAAGGAGAGTCACCTAGAGAGACAGCATTCTCTCAGGCTTTCACAGAGAGCAAACTGGCCAAGCAATGGCCATGACTCATCCAGACGGCTGACACTGACGGAAGTTCTATAAAATGCTATACATGGTTTCAAGGTAAATCCTGGGGGATTTGACTGATCTTGTCAGATATAAAAATTACATATTTTATTATACAGGTCTTGCTTCAACTTGGCCTTAACCACCCAGAAGAAAAGTTTAACCACGAGGCATACAAGGTAAAACTAGATTAGTATGCTGAGCTGTAAGGCTCAAGTCAACAGCTTCCCACATTGCCAATCCTGCCAATAACCCACTACTATTATGGAATATTGCTCTATGTATATAACTACTTTCTCTTAGTTCAATGAGAAGATATATTTGTACCAATAGTGTTTAGGAGACTTATCATGTCTGCATCTTGTGTTCTGAACAACTACTATGAAGACAGCAATATGCATTTTATCAATTATTGTGGCTGTCCTAACGTGTTTTGAAACTGTCTCAATATTATTTATCAAAACTAATAAAAAATAAAACTAAACTCTGCTATAATAATTTCCTATCATGAATTTGGAATAGCTCTTAATAAAGTCATTAGTGTCTTCAGTAAGGCTGTATAAATTTACACACTAACAAAACATACACAATGAAACTACACCAAAACAGCCATCAGAACAAAGGAGAAAAGCAGACTGAGGGGCTGGGCTCCATCTGAGCTGCTGTTACACCTTCCTCTAAAAAAGTAAGAAGAAAGACAGTGATAAACAACAGAAGCCAGACACTCTCCAGATGTTCCCAAATGAAACCTTTCATAAACTTTGATATTTTCAATAACTATGACTATAGCTAACATTTACTGGTGCTTACTGTGTGCCAGGTTTGACCTATTGTATTCCTCAAAAGACTAAATCTTCAACAATACAATGAGGTAGATATTACTTTTCATTTTGTGAGTAAAATAAAGCATGAAGTTACATAATTTTCCCAAGGTCATCTTGTTATATCATAAAATTTTAATTCAAACCAACTGACTGAGCCAGCCTCATAGCTCAGTGGACTGAAACACCTGCTTTGGCAGAGCCAACGGCAGGAGTTGGATCCCTGGCCTATGTGCCGGTCCCAACCCCAGGTGCGCTAAGACAAGCCATTGAGACTGAGTATGGTGGTGTGAGCCTATAATCCCAGCACTTTGGGAGGCTAAAAACAGGAGCATCACTACAAGTCCAATCTATATAGTAAGACCTTGTAGACCCTGTATCCCCTTTCCTAAACGGAAAAAAAAAAACCTGACTCCAAGAACTCCAATCTTAATATCCCAACAATTATGCTAAACTGCCTAACATATTAATTCATGAAACACAGTAGTACTCACCAAATAATGATTTTTACATTCTTTATGTTATGATCTGTGATAACTATTAATAATAATTACAATTGAGACCCATGGCAAACTTAGGCCAACACTACAAATATTATTTATGTGCTATTTTTGCCTGTGTACTCTATATAAATGCAGGTAAGAATTTTCTCAGGTGGTTATGGTGGCCCATGCCTGTCATCCCAGCATTCTAGAGGCTGAGCCATGAGGATCACTTCAAGTTTGAGATCAGCCTGGGCTACTCAGCAAATTCAAGGCCAGACTGAACTACATGAGATACTGTATTGTTTGCTCCCCCCAAAAAATGTTTTCTCTCTTTCACCCAACAGGCATTGCAATCCAGATGCCAGGTCCACTACAGAACAGTCCTTCAAATTAAAAGGCAAGTGAGGCTGACCAGATAGCACAGCGGATTAAGGCACCTGCTCAAACAGATGCAGGGACTGGGGTTCAATCCCCAGTGTGCCATGCTGGCTCCACCCTAGGGTTAATAGGGCAACTGAGACTTGGCGCGGTGGCACACACCTGTAATTCCAGTGCTTGGGAGGCTGAAAACAGGAGGATTGCTAGGAGTCTGATCTGCACATTGACACTGTGTAAACCTTATACTAAATATAAAAAATCTGAAAGGCAAGCAAAAGCAGTATTTTAGAAGCTTTGTTTTGTTTGAGGCAGGGTCTCCTTATGTAGCTTAGGCTGATTTCAAACTCACAATTCTGTGTTACCACACACTGCTTTTTTTTAAAAAAAAAATATGAACAACCCAAAAATAAATCATTTCCTTACTTTCTAATGATAGAAATGATAAATAGTTTGTCATATCCAGGGAGTACCTATTACACAAAATCAGGAAGCAGGCTAATAAAGACTAAACAAAGTCTCTGTGACTATCACTATTAAGATTCTGACCTCTCTTTTTTATTCTTTAAACAAACAAAAGGCACTTTCCCAGGAAGCTAACTGTAGATAAAGAATGACTTGTAAAAACTGAATGAATGCCATTCACACGCTAGAAGAGATCAAGGCCTTTCATAGTACAACTAAGCTTTTTATGCATAAACTTAACCTTAAAAAAAGGATGGCAGGAGAAAGAAGATCATAAGCAATTAAAAATCCAAATCAAATATGAAAATTGGTTTTGCCTTGACATTCTGAGTCAGAGGCAAGATTATATTATCAGATAACCACAGAGTCAAGCCACTCTTACAAGAATTTTTTTTTTTTTTTTTTTTTTTTTTTTTTTTTTTTTTTTTTTTTTTTTTTTTTTTTTTTTTTTTTTTTTTTTTTTTTTTTTAATTATGGGCAGCTCAGCCTGCCCTCTGGGTGGGGCTAGCGCAGCACATGGCGCTGGGGATAGACCTGCAGTCCCTGTGGTTGCCTAAGCTAAGCTTTCCTAAGCAGGTGGTTTAGACCCCTGAACCATCTTGCCAGCCCTCTTACAAGAAATTTTTAAAAGGAAAAAACAAGTAAATATATTCCTTGGTTTAACAACTTACATGTTTAACAACCGTTTGGAGTTAAGACCAAGCTTTTGCCAGGCATGGTGGCAAATTAATCCTAACATTCAAGAGGCTGAGGCAGGAGAATTGTTGGGAGTGTGAGACCAGTCTAGGCTACAAAGTAAGCTCAAGGCCAACTTGAACTCATACCAAAGAGTCCCTGTCTCAAAAAAACACCAAGCCTACTTACTGTTTGGACTTGTTACCTTTCTGTTCACAGTTTTGTACATCTGGTTTGTAGAGCCTCCGTGTCTTTTTGTATAGTACATCTTGTTTATACAGCACTATAATTTTTGCTCATGGTACCATACAGTGTAATTTTTACATTCTAATATGCATTACAGTACTGCATTTAACAGGTATGCAAACAAAAGCAAAGCCATCAAATTGGAGCTTCCTTTGGCAATTTCTTTGTGCTAAATATTATAATATAGGCCAGAGAGTTGGCTCAGTGATCTAAACACCGGCCTGGCAAGTACAAAGATTGGACTTCAATCCCCAATACTGCATGCTGTACTGGCCTGGAACCCCAAGTCTCAAATGCATGAGACCCTCTGTCCTAGAAATATATAAACGTAAATATTGTAACATACATCCCATATACAACTCCTCACTTAGCAATCAATTCACTAACAACTTGGCAGGACCAGAATTCAACTGTCAAACAAGGAATGTCTTATTCTTTGGGCTCCAGGCAAATTTCAAAATACACAAAAGGAACCCATTAACAGACTTTCTGTGCTGCTAAATTACACAGGCTTTAACAAGTAAACTGAGATTACAGGTACTGTGCTCGCTTCGGCAGCACATATACTAAAATTGGAACAATACAGAAGGGATTAGCATGGCCCCTGTGCAAGGATGACATGCAAATTCGTGAAGTGATTCATATTTTTTCAGCAGAAATTTTTTGTACCAATAATGATTATTAGAAAAATTACCAGGTCTACACCCTGTGCTCTCTATAACTACTAGGAAGACAACAATATGCATTGTATAAAATATTGGGAAAGTACTAATGTGTTTTCAAACTGTCACATTGTTATTTCTTATTAAAAGTAACAAAAAAAATACATAAGAGATTATAGGCACCTGTGTAGTTAGCAATAAATCTAACCTAGCCCTGGAAGTCTCTACTCCCAGGATAAGTTCTTACTTTGTAAACTACGCCACTGCTAAGTTTCCTTCCCTCCAGTTTTACAACATCAAACAAATCAAAATCCTATTGTTTGGTCTATGAGGGTTTTTTTTAATTTTTTTTTTCTTGTTTCAGAACTTTTGTTCGTTTGTTTATTCATTTTTATGACCGGCTCAGCCTGCCCTGAGGGCAGGGCTGGTGCAGCATGTGGTGCCGGGGATCGAACTGCGGTCCTTGCAACCACCCAAGCTTTCCCAAGTAGGCGCTTTAGACCACTGAGCCATCCCGCCAGGCCCCTGGTCTATGAGTTTTTAACTATGGACACAAATAAGTCAGAATTCACTTAACAGTTCTTTTCAAGTTATAAATTCAACTCCATTCCCCCTCATTTATTGAGTCACAATTCTCAAGCAAGAGACTCAGGCTTCCAAAGTTCAATAAAGCTCCCAGATGATTTTTAATGTAAAGTACACAATTCTTAACTTCAAAAGCATTGGTCTAGTGAAGGAAGAACTTCTGGGATCAAACAGACAGACAACTAAAACAAATAGTAATGTCCCTGAACTCATGGATAAAGTGTGCAGCTGTATCACACAGCCTTAGAAGATTATGGAAGAAGTAACGATAACCACCTTCAGGTACCTTCAACATATAACAGGGAGAATGTCCCAGGTAGCACTCTCAGGCAGAGTACCTCATCCTTTCAGCCACACAGGAGCCAGTATTGTTACTTCTACTTCACAAATGAAGAGGGCATAAATCACAGAGGTAACCCCTATTAGGTAACTATTCAAGACAGTAGAGCAAGCAAGCTGAGGGGCCAGAAAGAAATCTGGTCTTTATGACCCTGTATCCTATACAGCAATTCTCACTGTCTACTTGTTTGCTTTACAAACTATACTTTGTCTGAAGTCATTTTATACAATAAACATGTATTGTTTTTGGAATTGTTGGGCTAGCCAGATAATTCAGTGGATTAAAGCAACTATTTTGGCAGATGCAAGGACCAGGTTCAATGCCCAGTGTGCCATGCCAAACCCACCCCCAGGGTATGCTGAAACAGAAATTGAGGCTGGGCATGGTGGTACATGCTTATGATCCCACTGCTTGGGAGGCTGGAAACAGGAGGATCACTACAAGTCTGACCTATGTAGTGAAACCTTATGGACCCTGCACTAAAATACATTAAAAATAAAAGTATCTTGTTAAATCATATTAAAGTATACAACAGTAGGTATTTAATCAATAATATGGGGGCCGGTGGGATGGCTCAGTGGCCTAAAACGCCTGCTTAGGAAAGCTTAGGCGGTGGCAGGGGCCACAGTTCGATCCCCGCACCACATGCTGCGCCAGTCCTGCCCCCAGGGCAGGCTGATCTGGCCATTAAAAACAAAACAAAACAATAATATGGTAATCATTTATTTAGGAAAAACCAATCTGGTTCCTGGATTAAAAGAAAAATTAAAAATAAGTCCCAGCTAGTACTGGTGCTGTTTGCCTATAATCCCAGAAGACTAAGGCAGAATGGTCCTAAATTCAAGGCCAGGCTAGTAGTTTAGTGAGACACAGCCTCAAAACTCAAAATAAGGTCTGGGAATATAGGAGCTGGGGAGAAAGCTCAGAGGCACAAGTACCTGCTGCCTGGCAAGTGCAAGGTCTTAAGCTCGATCCCTGGTTCCGCAAAAAAAAAAAAAAAAAAAAGGTCTTGGGAATATAGCTCAGTATTCCCTGGATTCAATCTCCTGTACTAGGGGTGTGATGGGACAGATAAAACTCAAGAATTATTGTATTAATTATTATAACTGTCTTACTAACCTGTTTTGAAACTCATTGCTATTTTTTTCCCATTAAAATAATTTTTAAGGGTCTGGGTAGATGGCTCTGTGGCACAAGTGCCTGCCTGGCAAGTGCAGGGTCGTGAGTTTGAACCCCGGTCCGTGAAAAAGTAATTTTTAAAAACTCAAGAATTATAATGAATAAACTACAAAAAGAAAACATAATATGTAATTTCATCTCAAGAGACGCAGAACACATAAAAGTTCAGATTTGAATATCTAATAATCACAGGATTTGGGGTTATTATTAAGGGGGGAAGAACCTTGAAACATGTTTAAAAGACTGGAGAAGTATCTGCAACATGGCCCAGTTACAAGAAGCAAGTTATTCAAATGTTCAAATGATGAAAAATATTTGCGTTTAACCTTTGTAACAATCAAAGAAATGTACATTTCAAACATAATACTGTACCACTTTCTACCTATAAATCAGCAAACAACTATAAACCATTATATCTGATATTAATCAAGATCCAGGGTAAACATTCCCATACTTGGTTACAGGGACTGTAAGTTGACACTCCTTTCTAGGTTAAAAAGGCACTGAAATTCCACTTCAAGAAATTATCCTTAAAAACAATCATGGGCCAGCCAAATAGCTCAGCAGATTAAAGTGCCTCCAAGTAGGCCCAGAGGCCAGTGGTTCGATCCCATGGCCTGCTGAGCTGGCCCCACTCCCACCCCCACGTGTCGCACATCTGTAATCCCAGCTCTTGGGAAGCTGTAAACAGCCAGATCACTAGGAGTCTGATCTAGTAGTGAGACCTTGAACATCCTATAGACCCTTCCCTAGGAAATACAAAAAAAAGAAAAAAATCATGAGGCCAGATGTGGTGGAAATGCCAGTAAACCCTTAAATGTGTGGGTGGGTGAGGCAGGAGGGTCTCTGTGAGTTTGAAACCAGCCTAGGCTACAAAGGCCAGCCTTAACTGCATAACAAGACCTGGCTCAAAAAAATTAATTTTGAGAATGTTCATCCCAGCCAAGCGGGGTGGCACATGCCTATAATCCCAGCACTCAGGAGTCTGAGGCCAACCTAAATATATAGTGAGATCTTTTCTCAAAAATAAATAAATAAATAAATAAATAAAATAAAAATAAGGGCCAGCCAAAGAGCTCAGTGGATTAAAGTGCCAACAAGCAAGAGCAGGTGCTGGATCCCTGGGCCTGCTGTACGAGCCCCAATCCTGGGGCACACTGAGATGGCAATTAAGATTGGGGGTAGTGACAAAGACCTGTAACCCAGCTTTTGGGAGGTAGACCCTTCCCTAAAATATAAATAAATATAAAAACAAAAAAATGTTCATACTAAAGCATTCAAATAAAGGTGATGAGGTAGAGTACATCTCTGAACTCTGCCAGTGGCTAGTGGGAAAGGTACTATTGCCTGGTGCTCACGGGTATGAAACTAAAAAGTCACTTCCCATTTGTAAAAAGCCAAATTTTTATTATCTTTGACTCAGCAGTTCCACTATGAATGTGTTCAGGTGAACAAAGATTTGTATACAAAGATGCAAATACCTCAGCATATACAGTATGTAATACATAAATTTCTTATTCAAAAGTAAGAGCAAGATTAAGTATGAAGTATCACTTTAAAGTCAGTAATATGGCCATCATGTTGTCAGCAAGCTCTTCAATGATTTTAAATAAAATGAAAAAAAATGTGAAAAATATAATGCTAAGTGGAAAAATACAGCTGAAAAAACCATGCAACCAAGATTTTTAAAAAAGCTTAAAATGTAAATTTTCTATGCAGAAAAACAAGGAGAAGCAAAAAGATCAAAGTGCCACTTCTAGATTATGGAATTATAGCAATTTCTGTATTCTTCAAAATTTTTTCTCCTTCCTAAAATTGAAAGATATTGTTTTCATAAATAGAGGGAAATTTACAGAAACAAGTTTTAATAAGATATGCAGATAAAATTTGCTGATGTATTTTCCCAAACACTCAACTTGGTGTCAAGTACTTAGATTACAAACTGATCTCTCTAAAGTTTCCATTTTCACCAAAACATGTTTTTTATTTTACGCTGTGGGGGCATACAATTGATATTAATTAGTGTCCTTGGCCTCCCTCAAAGGAATGCAGAAACTGAAGCAAAAGTTTGCTAAAGCCAACCTAAGTCAGATTATGACACAGGCAAGCTCCTTCAGCTTCCAGGCACAGAATCAGCTTCCTGGTCCAGTTTTGCTCTCCCTCTTATCATTATCTTTTTGATCCATGGAGACCCCTAACTTCCCAATTCCTTGTACTGTTGATTCATAAAACTCTTGGTCCTCTTTTAACTTGTAAATTGAAGCATTGGACTAGGTTTCAAAGATCCTTTTAGATTCTAAAACCTAGAGACTTACAACTACTTTGCACCCAGGAAACACAGAATTTGATGAGAAAAAAACTCAATAACACATCAATTCAAGCAGCAATACTATGCCCAACATTTTCTTCTTCTTTCACTTCCAGGATCTCAAACAATGCTTCCCTTTTAAAGGCCTCCCCTTAATTTTCCACTGAATCCATTAAGAGTGGCTTGGGGCCCTGTCAACTATTTTTTCCATTCAAAGCCACAGTAGGATTATGTTTTACAGCTTCAGAAATAAAGGAAGTTGTGCGGGGAGGAGTAAACTCAGATTGGAAGAAAACCTAAGATATAAAAACTCTTTATCAATGTGGAATTTCTATAGAGGAAATTTAATAGAGATACAGACGAAGTTCAGCAATGACATCTCAAAATAACATGGAAATGATTTAGCTTAAAAGCAGCACAATACTCAGAAGGTTGCAATTTCAGTGATTCAAGTGAGTACAACTGCTTAGGAAAAAATCTACAACTTTTGTTTTGCTTTCATTAAAAACTAAGTGGAATGTGGGAAAGAAATGAAGATTACTATCAGCCAACACTGTAGACTGCACGCTGTATTCGTTCTGAGAGCCTCACTCTAAGAGGGCCATTAGCACAGTAAATGAGGGCACAGGACTCAGTGGTCAGCAAGCAGACTTAAAACTGTCATACCAAAAACCACTGATGGAAAAAGGAGTACTTAGTTCAGGGAACAGAAGACCAACTAAGGAATGGCAATCTCAATGAGTATGGAAGCCCCCAAAGAGTCAAGTAAATGAAGGAAGCTGGCTGGTAAGGACTTAGCAAAATGAGTCTATCGACCACCTAAGGGATATTACTGGCATCAGCAATTATTCATCACAAATCTTCAAATATCTGGAGAACTGCCACAGGAACAGAAATCAGTTTGCTCTATATGGCCCGAAAGGATGAAAGTTTTAGGGAGGCAAACCACACTTAAATTTAAGGAAAAATCTCTCAGAATCCAAAGTACAAACTGAAACAGGCTGCCAAGAAGTGGTGATATCACTAATTTATATGGAGAGTCAGGTGTGGTGGTTCACACCTATAATTCCAACACTAAGGTGGCTGAGATAGGAGGATCACTATAAGTTCAAGGCCAGCCAGAACTACATGGTGAGATCCTACTCAAAAGAGAAAAATTTACATAGGGGCAGGTTAGTACATATTACTAACCAGTTTAAGAATTCTGTAATTTTCTACCTTGGTCAAATAACCTTCCCACCTCCAAGTTCAGTTTTCTTTCCTATTTCCCCTTGAAAAAAAAAAGAAACATGTCAATGTTTACCTTTCCCTCTTCTCAGTGACCTTAAAAACCTAACTTTGTATTAGAAAAATGTGGAGCTAGGAAGGTACCATAATGTTAGAGTGCCTGCTGACATGAGTGAAGCCCTAGGTTCAATCAGCAGCACCATAAGAGGGGAATAAAAGGGAGGGGGCTTTATAGACCAACAAACAACTTAACCATTCTTGTAATCTACCACTATAATAACATATGTTTGTGTATCTTTTTCTTATGCTAAGGCCATATTCCCAACCTATTTCATTTCCCAATCTGTTTCATTTTATTTTCCCTCACTTAAAGAAAGGAAGTTAGAGAAAAGGGTTAAAATGATGACAAAGTAAGAGACTAAGATAACAGTGAAAATTGTCAAGAAAGCAAACATTCAGGATGTTAATCATTAATATCATTGACTAGGCTAAAAGGACTGGACTCCATCAAAAGGAAGAATAGGGGCCGGCGGGATGGCTCAGTGGTCTAAAGCGCCTGCTTGGGAAAGCTTGGGAGGCTTCAGGGACCATGGTTCGATCCCCGGCACCACATGCTGCGCCAGCCCTGCCCTTGGGGTGGGCTGAGCCGGCCATAAAAATGAGTGAATAAACAAACAAAGGTTCTGAAACAAGAAAAAAATAAATAAATAAAAATAAAAAATTCTAAAAAAAAACAAAAGGAAGAATATACAAAAGTTGTGTGTGCGTGTGTGCATGTGTGTGTGCACACGCACGTGCACATGTGCGTGCACACTGCTGATACTGAAGGGCAGGCATGGGCAAGCTACAGCTACTGCCTAGTTTTCTAAGTAAAGCTGCCCTGGAGCACAGCTGCACTCACTCAGTATGGATGGATTACGTGTAGGTACTACCGCATACATTAGGTTCTGCTATCTATTACGTATATGCTGCTTTCAATTCAAAGCATCCTCCTATGGCTCCATCCTGAGATTTATATGGGTCATTTGGCCACCTCCAAGCAATATCCTAACCTCACACTATGACCTAACCATAGGAGAGGTCTGTGACTGCATGAATCTCCAAATTCCTCTTTTACTTGCAAGATTTCAGATTTTCAAAATCCTGTTTCTCTTCACTCTCCACACCTAGAAGACTGGAAGACTGAAAATATAAGGACAATGTGACTGGTTCATACAGGAAACAAAGTTGCTCACAGGTGAGCATACCTTTCCCAGTTGAAAACTCAAGGCCTCCTCCCCTGGATTTTGCTATTTTCACAAGATCTCCTTTCTTTCCTCTGAGGTTAGCTAGCTGCCTCATCATCACAGTATTTCAAAAGCAAGTCACCAAAAATTAAGAGGAAAAACACAGAAATACCCTAAGAGAAATTCTTTGAGCTGAGCTTTATTTCCAGCAGAAATCAGTAGGCAATCCTAAGACTTGAGAAGGCCCCCACTTCATACTCCCGAGTCTCGGCTTCAGTCAGAAGTAACTAGGTAGTGGACACTTCACTTCTTTCCTGGCTCTACCTCAGGCAATACCAACAACCATTCTGTGGAAGACTGGTCAGTAGGAAGGCTGGTCAGCAGTCACAGCCCCACAGAAAGCTGCCACTGCCTCCTTCTATACCAGCCTTCAATGCCACTCACACCACAGCTAGCCTCCCATCCTCAGGGCCTGGCCTTCTCTTACCACCAGGCTCCTGTGAGGTCTTCACACCCTCCACTGGATCTTACCTTCTCCTAGGCAATTCCTTTTTCTTTCTAGTCTGTTCAGTCTTTTTTTTTTTTTTTTTTTTTAATGTATTCTGTACAGGGTTTCACTACACAGACCAGACTCAGAGTGCTCCTCCTGTTTTCAGCCATCTAAGCGCTGGGATTAAGGAGCATGCCACCATGCCCAGGATAGCCTATGTAGTCTTTACTCACTGGTGAAAACTCAGAATTAACTACTAAGAGGTTCCAACTACACACCAAATATTTAGTAAGTATTTTTCTTACTCTAGAAAACTGAGATGGTAAAACGAAGACTAGGTTCTCAAGTATTCTTAAGCTCCTCCATCTAAGGTTATTAAATACATGTCTACAGAACATTGAAGAGCTACAATTCTAGTCTTCTTCAAGAAAACTTTGGGGCTAACTTTTCACAGTATTTACTCTCTAGGCTCTCGTAGGGCAAGAAATGGGGGAAATTCCCACAGGATATGGTATTTTTAACACACCAGAAAATGAGTTTAAGAAAACAGTAATGAAGCTATTGAGAATGTCTGTTTGCCCTCATGACAATCAATGCCTCACACATCACCAGCTCAGGCTCTGGACAGTTACACAGGAGCCCCTGGACCAGAGGGCATGGCTCACTGATGGGCAACATATGGAAATGCGCTGGCAGTCTGCAGGATGCCACACATTGGGGTTAAAAAAATAAAAAATAAAACGACTGCCCTTGCCACCATCCCCCCCGGGGGGTCGGCCCTTCGAAAGATAAGCTACCTACATTGGAAGAACCGGACGAACAGAAAAAATGCTAAACGAACCTCTTAAACAAGTAACATATGGGAAAGAAAAAACGGACCTGTGGTATTCCGCGTTTCATCCTTTAGAATGTTTAAAATATAATTCAGGAAAGAATAAAACAAAACAAACAAAAAAAAAAAAAAAAAAAAACATTCCTGGCTGCAGGAAGGGATCCTCCAAATTCTGGTCTGCCGAGGGCCACAGGGAGCTAGAAAGGAGCTAAAAGTGGACAAGAGAGAAAGCAGCACCCCAGTCCCGGCTCGTGCCCATGGGCTCCGGGCCTGGGTCTGTGCCCTCGTATGGCGGGGGTGCGGACGGGCACCCCGCTGCCCCTCTCCCGAGCCTCAGGAGCAGCGGAGCAGGAGCAACTGAACCCCTAACAGGAAGTGGACCTCAGAATAGAAAGCGAGTTCAGGACCGCGAGCCCAGGAAAGGGAGGCTGTAGGCGGCTGTGCGTCGAGCAGCCGGACAGTGGGAGTGTGCGCGAAGAAACAGGGAGCCGATAGCCGGACAGACGCCGCGACAGGAAAGGGGATGCTCCCCGTGAGCAGCGGGGCGGCACCGCGACAGAGGAGGGCGGAGGGCGGCAGGAGCCCCGCGCCCAGGCGAACGGGTGGAGGTGCGCCCCGGGACGGGGCCAGGGCTGAGGCTAGGGCCGAGGTCGCCGCTCCCCACCCTGCCGAGGCCTCGCGAGTTGCGCCAGGTCCCCGCGGCGCGGAGCAGGCCTACGCGGCTCGGCTCAGCTCGACTCGGCTCGGCTCGGCTCCGCCGCCGCCGCCGCCGCCGCCTCCTGCTCGGCCGCCTCCTGAGCCCCGCGTCTGAGCGCTCGCGTCCTCCCCAGACCCGGTCCCCGCTCCTCACGCTCACGCTCACGCGCCGCCCCGAGTCCTACCGGCTTCCAGTTCAAGGACCAGCTATCGCCGCCGCCTGCGCGAAACTCGGCTTCCCAGAAGCCGCTCTGGCCGCCAGCCCCGCGCCTCCCAGGCCGCGCTGAACTCGTTGCTCCCCCTGCCGGCAGGCAGCCATTTCCGACAGGCGACGGCGGAACTTGCCGAAGAGCACCGGTCCGGAAATGGCCGAGGCGGAGTGGGCGAGCCCGCGAAGAGGACGGGCACGTTCGGAGCTTTGCCGACTGCGCCCGAGGGCCACTTCGGGGTTCACAGGGTCGCAGCCGCAGGGCCAGCGCGGGGCCTTGTGGGAAGCGCGGGGCGAATGCAGGGCAGGGGGTCCCGCTCCACGACCCGGCTACTTACGTGCAGCCAACGCCGCCCTGTCATCTGCGAAGTGAGAAGATAATGTTCGGTTCCAGACAGCTGTGGAATCAGGGGCCGCGCCACTTGAGCATGGTCGCAGGTGGCCTGGAGCCTGCAGGGGGCCGTCCAAGGCACCCCCTTCCCCCAGTCTAAAAATAAACCCGTCCTGGGAAGCAACCCTTTCTAAGTGAGGTGGCTGCAGTTTTGAAAACAGCAGAATTGTAGGGATGGATGCTTTGTAAAAAATAATCCCCAGGTTTTGCAAAAACAACAGGATAATAGGCCGTATGGGTTCAAGGATGAAAAGGCCACCGTTAAAAACAACCCCTCTGAACCCAAAAGTACACATCTGCTAAACCAAAGCAACTCAACTGTTTCTGTGCACGGATGGACATGAGGACAGACCCCCTCAGATGACTGGAGTAAGGAGCTGGACTGGTAGGAGAACAATTTACCAGCCCCGAAACAGACACCTGCTCACTACTATTAATTTAAGAGTTATAAACATCTTATAAAATGTATAATTGCAGAACAATCTAAATGATAGATTCTGGCCCTAGTATGACCAGCTGAATCGTAGTGGTCATGTAATACACGGCTGAAGCCCTGAGAACAACAGCTCATCTTCCCAGAGACCACCTCCCCACTTCTGCTCCAATTCTGCCCAGGGTGACATTTCCTTTCACCTTTCCCACCACTCAGGGAAGGCCCCAATCAGCTGCTGAGGTATATCTAAACATCCCCCTTAAACCCCATCCCTGGCAAAAGGCCATCAAAGCCTCAGCCTCCCTTTGTTCCAATCCGAAGAATTCCTTATCTTCCCAAGTTCTCTCCATGTCCTCCAAGATAATAAAGCCCCTTTCCTTTTTTCCTTCTGCCTGTTTCTCTGCTGCAACACCATAGGAAACCTATCATGTGGTGATGTGACCTGGAACCAGGAGCAGCGCGGCTCCCTCACTGCACCGCCCTCTGCTGCTGCGTTTGCCTCTGCCGCATGCTGTTGCTAGCTCGCATCCAACGTCCAAGTATTATTCACACAGGTGCGCCCCCAAACTCGTCTG